>JACCIC010000160.1:0-55000 GCA_018907035.1 Sycobia sp. Sy_11 | reverse complement strand
AATCCATCTGACGATTAACCGTTACATAGATCGACAAATATTAATTTCAACGATCCCTGCCGTTGCATCTATGAAAAACAAAAAAAAAAACGTTTGATCGACAGCATTTAGCAATATATGCCCACGAATCAAACTCCCTAGCGCAACTAATTATTATTTTTCTCGGCGTATATAGATCCACGAGAATTACTCGGCAATGATTGAATGCCTTTGTGCACAAAGTCGATTGTTCGAAATTTCTGCTGTATGCTCGAGTAATGAATAACGAAAACCTACGTCTCGTGCTTGCGAATATTTATCTTTAAAAAAAAAAAAAAAAAACAGCGCAAGCATTCCCATAAACAGTTTTCGTAGTTTTTAATCAATCCTTCTCCGTTGAAAAAATTTTTCACGACATTTCGTCATTACAGCCTCGCAGGAAAAAGTAGAAGTTAAGCGCAGCTGCTAAATATGTAAAAGTAACGAAGAAAATCATTAAAAAGTGTTTAAGAATGGCTCATAATAGACGCATTCTAGTTATGTATAATATATATATATATATATATATATATATATATATATATATATATATATATGTATATATCGTGCGATAAATGCGACCGCGACAAAAAATGCTTTAATAAGTACAATTTCAAAGTCAGAAATAATTTTTCGCGATCAATCGGTCTTCTATTATGCCTGACAAATAAAGATATGCTTATTTGAACAAAAAATTTATTTTCAGGCAAAAGCTTATTTGATTTTCCGTCACGGAAACTTACAAGCGCCTCCACGCAAATGTCAATCGCCGAATTGAATACAATTCAATACGCTTATTAAATATCGAAAAATAAGATACGCGAGTATTTTGTCATTATGTTAATATAAAGTGTATAAATAACAACTCAATGATTATATTCATGGATTTATATATATATATATATATATATATATATATATATATATATATATATATATATTCATCAAATCGACTAAAGTTGATTAAAATTGATATATTTTAAATGTCAAAAAAAACTAGATTTGTTTTTCTATCTCTGAGTAATACGATTTTGAAAGAATGAAAATCCAACTAAAAGAATATCGTTAGTCGGTGGTTGTTCTAAACATGTTTTAGGATCAGTTTCCCTGTAAGACAATAATTTTGGATTTCAGATAAAAATAATCATGTCCACAAAATGTTTAGGCACGCTAATAATATATATATATATATATATATATATATATATATATATATATATATATTTCTGCATGCATCATGTCCGTGTTCACATTAATTGGCCCATCTCTGAGCAATAATTGCGAGTTCTTCGTCCCACACTAATGCTGCGATCTACAAATGTTTTTATCGTTTTAGTACGTAAATTACATTTACACTAATACCCGGTCTTACTTACAGGGGTGTCAAGATCGATTTCCGGTAGTTCCATCAAATTTTCCGAGTGAAATATCCTGGGTATTCGATAAAATAAATGAGTCTTAACGATATATATTTTGCTTTCCTAATTGATTTCTGTATCTGGCATAGGATTCAAACATTTTTCACTTAATTCCAAATCTTTTAATATATATATAAACAGAATATTTAAATCAAATCAAAATATACTGAGTCTTATCGAATTCGGAAAAATAGTCATTGACAATTCAAAAAGAAATCGAGCGAATTCCGTCCATCGCCCATACCTAAAATGAATCAGACCGCACGATAAAACATATATAGAAACCCTGATGGTGATATTAAGGTCAAGTTGGTTGTGGAAGCAAATCACTAGATATGAAATTTTATAGTGGGAAATTCCTAAAATCCTCTAAATCTATACATAGTTCAATGAATACACCTAAAACTGACATACCGTAAACCTTAAAATCCTAAGCGAAGGTAATGCACATTTTTATCAATGAACTTTTTAATTTCGTCACTCTGTCGTTCAAAGATTTAATAAATATATTACTTTAGTCTCATTATATTAATTTAATTTATTAAACTTTAAATTATCTAAGATGCATATTGGCGCACATCTATTGCATTTATTGTTTTCATTTTAAAATTATGTCGAAATTAAAAAGTCATTCGGAAGTGAAAAATTACAATATTTACTTAGATTTGTAGCTCTTGAAATTGTACAGTGTTTTTTATCCACGCATGAAGAAAAAATTCATTAAAATATATTATTTTCTAGCTAAAAGAGAAACCCGAGTCACGCGTCGTTTTACCAGATTTAATTCAATTTTGTTGAATTATGATTATGAGCTCCGTTAAGCTAAACTCCTCTTGTATAAAAAAGCCTCCAATCACAATATAAATACGATTATTATCATCGACACCCTCTAATGAAAACTATGGCTCATTTAAAAGAGTTCTAACGAAGACGGGTAAATTCCAAATTTCGCATCGAAAACTAACAGATCTCCTCTTCTTCTTTAATAATTCTTTGCCAGAGAATTGAATTATATTACTTGTCGTCGTGGAAATACATGTCCTAGTTTTCGTTTAAGGCGATGGCATAACATCTTACACGTTTTCTAAAATATATCAGATTCTTTAGATAATGACTTGGTAATAAACAATTTTCTATGCTCATTCAAAATCAGAACTTAACATTTCCAATATTTAACTGTAAATAAAATGCATCTGTAATAAGGCAATAAAAAACTTCGCTTTCATTGTTATAATAAATTAATTCTTTATAGATTAATAAATATTTTTATCATTCCTACAGTCCTATTGTAATGACGGACGGTCTTTGTTTAATCTGTTTAATAATCGCCCCCGTAAATTATAAGAAACCAAAATATGAAAATTATTATGACTATGGCTACCTTGTAAGAATTAATACGTTTATCAAAGGACGACCTGACTGTCCATTCCTAATTCTTTTATTATGACGATTATGTTATCGAATGCGTCTCGTCGGCAGCCTGGGGAAGGGTGGGGGGTTCCGTTGGGGTGCGAATACGCCATTGTGAAGCTGATCGACCGACCCTGCTTACGCGTACTCGTGCGTATCTATACAGCAATGCGGGCTTGCGCATTAGCGGCGCACACCTCGCAACGCGACTCGAGCCCGCGAGATATCGATATAATTGGATATATATATATACATATAAGTCGTCGTAAAAATTCCGAAACGCGTCGCCGCCGCACGTGAACTTCATGCGCGCTTGGCGCGTCGCGGCGCCTTCTTCGGGGATAAACGAAAAAAAAAAAAAAAAAAAAAAAAAAACAACAGAAAGCGCAGCGTTACGGCCGATCGCTCGGTTACATTGCAGGCATGTCGCGCCGCGGCAAATATTGACGCTCGCGCGCCGCGGCTATGCATACGCGACGGCGCGCGCCCGACGCTCACGCATCACGTGCGGATAGGGAGTCGCGAACGTGCGAGCGAGCGGGCGCACGAGGATGAGCCGTCGCGTGTGTATTATATATATATATATATATATATATATATATATATATATATATATATATATGTTTATACACTCCCACGCGACGGCGCATCGCCTCCGACGCCGCGCGTCTTAGATTCCCCGATAGGCCCGGCACTACGTGTATCACATACCATGCGTCCGTGGAAAATTTCTTTTCCCGCACCCGCGTGGTCGAGATTGCGAGGCCGCTCCTACGGCCTCGTCACCTACCCTTCCGGCTGATGGAAAGTTTTTTCGGTTTGTTCATTGCGAATTTAAATATAAGGCAAGCCGAACGCGGGAAGATCTGACCGGACGCTTTTAATCGAAACCATATTATAATAGAGGAATTGGGATTGGAGAGAAAAAAAAAAACATTTTTTTTTTTATAAAAATGCAACTTATCTCGATATGTGCGCGTTGCGCCTTAATCGGTGCGAATTTATGGGTTGTTTTTTTTTGTATTTGTTTTTGGTTATTTTTTTTTTTTTTTTGGTTGTATACAAAGCAGAGAACGTCGAGGATTATTTGGCCGAATATATTGAATGGGCGAGCGAGGCAAATAAGCCCAGAGCCGAGTCGTTCGGGACGCTCGATCTGCTTCGATATGAAACGAATTACAAAAAATGTTTACGAGTAAATTTATAAGTTTTTAAATAAAATAGAATTTTGAGAGAATTATATTATATTATATTATATTATATTATATTATATCTCCAACGCTTGGACAGTTTCAGAATTGCGGTGTAATAGCATCGGCGTATTTCAGGCGACTATTTATTTATAATTTTGTGTTATAAATTACTTCGTATAATGTACGCAAAATATCAAAAATACATTGCTTCTATATAGATGCAGGATTTGGTTGTTTCAGAGCGCACATTATTGTCTTGGCAATGGAAGGAGTACTCTCTGCACTAGTGTTATTTCGGTATTATTATTATTATTATTCCAGCCGCTTGTTAGTGGAGGGCTAGAACTAGAACCGTTTCGTGTACCAATGCGAAATAGTCAACTTTTACTAGTTTTTTAGCGATTTATTTCAGCTAGTTTATCTTAAAAGAGTGCTTTTTCAATGTTCTCGTATTATGCAGAATGATTACAATACAAACGTTTATATGATGTGCGAATCTAGCGTGACAGACTATGTACTACATTATCGGAATATAATAGAAATTAATTTTGGCATAAACAAGATAACGTAAGTATAGGTTCTCAAACATGATGAGCTTGAATCTACTAAAAATACACCTTAAGCTCTAAAAAAATATACATGCAAGTCATAATGATCACGTGAAGGAAAAAATCGTTGATCAACATTAAAAATGAAATATAACAATGCTATACAGATTTCCGGTTAAAGAAAAGTAATGAAATCTTTTACAAAATAAAACAAAAATATTGTTTGGTTGTAATGTTATTAAATCAAGTAACTTTATCAAACAAAAAATGGAAGAGTATTGTTCCACAGATTACTTCTTTCTTTGTTCAATAAGCTCTAGAAAATTGCCATTTAGACGAGTTAATTCTTTATTATCAACGAATTTTTCTATTAAGGACAGCGACATTGAGTGGAATAGCAAAATTTATAAAATGCATTTTATTGTTTATCTAATTTCTAATGTTATTTCTGACGGCGGTAAATTGCGCTTTCCTGCATTTGTAAGAAAAGAAAAACAGAAACATATTTGCCATTTAATTCTAATTCTAAATTACTACCACAAATATTATCATAATGGAAAGTTTAATGTGAATACGAACACGTGAAACTTTGCTAATTATGGGCAACAATTATCGCGATCTAAAATTTATCTCACATTCACGCGTATATTATTCACAGCTACATATAACTTTGCGTCAGTGATCGACGAATTTCGCTAATTTTCATCGTAGCCTCGGCATTATTCGATCTTAATTTTATTCGTTGATTATTACCCGTTGAACAACAACAAAAAGAGAAGAGAAGAAATTTGTCGCTCTAATGGCATGCTAACGTCCTGCCCTATCGCACGATTCTTGGAAAACACTCAAGCATGCCATCCCTCCCCACGAACTTCCGCGGGAACTCAGTTTGACGTCCCGTCGAAAGCAGGTAAAAAAGTAATCTTAAAAAATTGCTATAGCAAACGTAGAATTTGCTGTTAAGTTACCCTTACCAAAACATATCTGTATATTTAATAAGCTTATCAATAAAAAATATATACATCAGTAAATTGAGAATGATTTTTATAAATCGATAAACAAAGTGACTATGTAAAAAAAATGTATCATAATATTTTCCATTGATTATCAATGGTATAATTTTATAATTTTCCATGGATTATCAAGTGACGCTCGGCCTAAACAAATAATTTTCCGTGTTATTAGTTTTCGATAAAGCACCATGGAAAGTTTACTTATATACACCTGTAATTCGAAGAACATTGTGTTTTCTAGAAAACAAGAACGGTGATAAATTATCTATTTAAAAAGACCGTCCGTAAAGGCGATTAACGTCAGAAAATTGTGCGGATGATCTGATTAAAATTGGTAAAAGTTGTCAAGCTAGGTTCGAGCAAGTTTAATATAATATCGACTTATGCAAATAGTATAGATTTGGAATTTTTTTTCTTAAATCAAAGAACCGGTGAAGATTGTATAAGAACTAAAAAGTAAATCGTGATGAAATATGAATTTTAAAAAATTCAAATTGTATACAATGAATTAGTTTCAGTTTGAAATCATCCTATAGTATCGATAATATAAAATTTTTAATCGTAAATTTGATTCGCGATTCGTTTAAGACGGCAACGCGAAACAAAAAACTTAATTAACAAATGAAAATTTTTGTTATCAATTGTTGGAAATTTTAAGATAAAGGCAACATTAAAACTGGCACACGTAATACTGAATAATTTATTTGAAGAAAAAGCGAAGAAGAACAAAAAAAGCGACAATTAAACTTAGCGAGACGCTTTTTCAAGATAATGAGATTATAAGCATCGCCAATATTTTTAGATATTATCTCGCGTTCTTAAGTACGATTTTGTTAAGCTAGCTTATCTTCTAGATTGCAATGAGATATACATATATATATATATATATATATATATATATATATATATATATATATATATTAACTTATTTATAATCAATGCGGTTATAAAATTTTTCGTCCTACATTAGGCAATATAGAAAATTGCACAGCCTCGGGCACGCAGGCCTTTAGAATTATTTAGCTACCTTGTGTGTATGCATCCTACCTTGTAATAGTTGCGAAGAATATCGTCCATCTACAATTGTAATGGAAACGCGCGCTGGTCTTATAATTAGATATACTACGAGATTTTTGTATTGCTTTCAAGTTACGGACGAGTGTATTAGTTGTGAAGTTATTCTTCAGTATAATGACGCTGAAAGTATACGTACGGTGTATAAACAGTCTTTAAAATGTAGGAATAAAAAAATGCAGCTTTAAGATAAGAACGCTTGACGTTCTCGATGTTCGAAAAGTTAAATACAATTTTTGTACTCCGTGAGATCGTTCGCTTAAAAAAATTTCGAAATAATATTCATGAGCTTCGATTGGTGTACGAAATATTGAGAGAGAGCGAGAGAGAGAGAAGACTTTTGTCGACCTCAATCGATTAATACCTGGATCCATTTATATTTTAAATAACGGAGTGACTTTAAAAAATAGTTGTAGCAGACACAACACAAATACCCGAGCAATGCTCGTGGCTTTTCAAATCTTGGTGATTTTATTCAAACAATGTTATCAATATAGATAATATAGATAATATAATTGACAGAGAAACAACGAAAATTTTTAATTTTCAAAGAAAATTTTTATCGGCAAAATGTTTAATTCAGCTCTATAGAACTTATTCTAAATCCAAGATAACGTAATATATAGCTATACTATTACTTATCGTTCGCTATTCGCTATACTATTATTTGATTCCTTGCCTTTTTTATGTATATTTGAAACAGCATTTTCGCGCAATAAATAGATAGAAACGGATTTAAATCTGACAGAGTTTATGCACAGAAAAACGTACCAATAATGTAAATTCTATGAAAATAGATACATGTGCCATTGACAATACGCATCAATCCGAGTAATTATATACAAAGATATTCTGAGCAGTTTACAATGAAGTCATTTAGGATAAGTGCGTGATAGTCGGTAGTTATCGAAAAAAATCTTATCATAAATGAATTATAACCTATAAGGGTCGTTATATATATATATATATTTTTTTTGACAACAACTATTACAGAGACCGGCGTATATAATATATACACTTACATACATACAGAGTTTCGACTATAAATTGTGAATAAAATGAGTTTACAACGTTGCATATTAAAAACTGGGCAGCTTTCCCGACCATCATGAGGGCATACTACGATAGTTACTTAAAGGATGTTACTATATATTAGCTATATTATTATTTATCGACCTTCGCTAAAATATTTATCCTATTTTTTTTCTTTTAATAATGACAACCTAAGCACGCCTATTTTTTAATTACTTAGAGAATTTATGATTAAACATGTGTAAGCGACCGATAAGAAATTTTATTTATCCTCCCTATATTTTAATCGATTGGCAATCGTTAAAAGCCATGAAATTACGAATGTATGACTTTCGCAGGTCAATCAGTATAATATATTTAATAATTTATAATGTGTATATGTTCACAAGTATTTTGAAACTTTCAAATCGATGGAGCAATGGTTCAATATATAAGTCTTACGTAAAATATTGATGATTTTATGTATTCAAAAAATTATAAAAACATATTTTCAATAAATCTGCTAATATGTATTTACACAATACACATAGAGCTTATATAGAAACAATGTCCACCTTTTCACTGAACAAACTGCGCTGTAAAGATTTTTAAAGGCTTCGTGTCAAAAAAAGATGATAAACAATGAGCAACTTCATTGGACATTATATGTACAGTTATTATATAAAAGAAATTCAAAAATCTCGATAGAAATTTATATAATCGAAAATTTAAAACGAATTGAAACTATTGTACCAAAATGAGTAATTATGTACCGGTATATAACCATATATTTTGCGTTTAGATTTACGAATTACGAATAAAGTTATTCGTAATCCCAACAACTAAATCACGTTTTATCCAGTCAAAGTTTTGCTTTATCAGAAATTATTTTTCAAGCTAATGCACTTTTGAAACAATGTACATAAGTATTTGTGTGAGCAATGATGAATAACGAAAAATTGTTTGTATCAACGAATAGTGGTTAAAAACCAAAAAGTCACGAAATTATTAATTCGACTATTTTGCACATTGCGTGTTTTTGAATCATCGGCGACAATTGTTTCATAATTCTAATTAAATTTGCATTCGTTGAAATAATCCATCAATAATTATCGATATAAATCTAATTTAGATCTGAATCGATATTTCGTGGTAATTTATAAAATATATAGGATTGCACTTTGTTCCCTCTTTTTGGCGTTATATCACATTATGCCTATTTCATATCGAAATTACTTAACTTTTTGCTTCATTATAATGACCCAATCTTTTCACCTCCTTACACCAATAAAATAAAAACAATTCTAAACTTTTTGTCTCCATTTCCAATATAATCTGACACCAAATCACTCTGCGATAACTGGCACGAAACCTTACAACATGAAGTACATACAACTACACGAACATGCTAATTGCTTTATTTTTCAACTTTTTCCTCTAGAAATGAACAAATCGTTCATATTTTTCATATTCTGATTTAAGTTTTTAGCTTTTCCTTTATACTACGTTTCGTAAAGATGAAATGATTTTGATAAACAGGTATATTTAGTGATATCTGAATTTTTTGAAAAATCACATTTCTTCACATTTGTAAAATCTTTTGGATACAGAAAAAAATAAATATACTATGTAGAGTGAAGATGGGGTACGGCGGGCTTGCCAGATAAAATAGTAACATCTATGATAATAAAAGCTAATGAATAATATTAAATAATTTTATTTTCAAAAGTAGATAACCACGACACATAATTAATTTTTACAGAATTTCCGAAAATGAAAATTTTAAATATTATCATTACCAATCGAAGCGTTATAAATAGGATTTTCTATTTTGTCAATTTTGTCAAATTTTTGTATCAAAAATAAGAAAAAAATGAACAATTTAAAATTTGCATATCTTCTAAAGCTAAGTAATAAACTTTCATTAGGCAATTCGATTTAACTTTCAATATGCACCTAAAAAGAAAAGTTGTTATTTTATAAAAGATGCGCTTGTTATTCTCCGCCCGACAAAAAAATTATAAAAAGAAAACTGAATCCTTCTGCATCGGTCTTTACAGCAGAGTGCATCGGCTTATGTGACGCACTTGATTTAGCGATTGAAAATAAACAAAGAAATATTTGTATTTTTTCTGATTCTCTCAGTGCACTCTCATCATTATTATCTTCGAAATTTCGAACTAAAACCAATCCTTTTGTATTGGAAATCAAAAGGAAATATTTAACATATATAAAAACAACAAACAGCTCCACCACTTTGCAATTTTTTTGGATTCCTTCGCACACGAATATGGCAGGAAACACATCCGCAGATCTGTACGCTCGTGAAGCTACTTCGAAAGAATGCATAGACTTTAATGAAATTCCTTTCACTGATTATAATGACACTATTAAGCTGATCTGTCATTCCCAAACCAAGGAACTTCTGATTTCAGAAGGCTATGTCAATGGGAAGGAATACTTTCGAAAAATTTTTAGGGACACCGAGAAACCGTGGTTCAAGTTGCTCGAATGAGACCTAGTCACTATAATCTAGCCTTCTCACTCGCCCAAATTAACGTAGTTTCTACGCCTATCTGTCAGTGCAATGAAGCGGAAGAAGATTTAAACCACGTTCTATGGCAATGTAAAATTCATGAAAAACATCGGAAAACATTTCTGAACAACCTATTTAAATTAAAATACTGTCTCCCAATGAACGTAGAATTGTTAATAGAAAAGCCAGATCTACAAGGTTGTCAATATATTTTAAGTTTTCTCAACAATTGTAATTTAAAAATTTAATTTTTTTACCCTCAGTTAGCACATGATAAATGTAAAACTAAAATTTTAACACTAAAATATGTATCACGTATGTATGTATGCTTCTACTCAATGTACCTATTATATGTAAAGCTGAAATGGACCGAAATCGGTCTGAAAGGCTTAATAAATAAAAAAAAAAAGAAAAGTTATATTAAATTGAAAACAAAATTAAAACTGGACACAATAGGCATTAAACTGGTGAGAAATGTGGGTCAGAGCGATCACATGAGAAGACCTCGTTAGTTTGCATTTACTTACATCACAAATTTCAGGTTCTACATATTATGCATGACCTCACGTCTGGTTGAATGATGATTTTTTTTTCATTTGGGTATTTCTAATATAATCATAGCTCAAAAATCAATGTATATAAGCCAGAACTAAATAATAGAACCTATCTCAAGTACTGTCAATAAATCTTCAAATATATACCTTTAATTTGATGCATTATATATGAAAAATTAGTAAGAAAAATCCTAGAGACTGTTTAGCATTGAAATTAAATATCAAGATCAAATCCGTGTAATTGTACTACAGTTGTTTTTTCTTTTTCTTTTTGTTAAAATCTGAAAATAATAATTTGAATGTTTACTAACAATAATAAATTCATTCCAACTTGAAGAACTTCTTTGTTACTGGAAGAAATACCAAATTGCGGATTCAATAGGGTTACTAAAAATTAAAACATCTGCATCATAACCGAAAGGTAAGATTTTTTCGATTTATGATTAGAAAATAGAAGTTTTTTAACAATAAATTGCATATAAATAAAATTTAAGAATCACTATTCAATTCAATTTCGCGGAGACTGTTTTCACTTTATTTATTACTATTTCAAGGACAACTAGATTTTTCCTCGATACTTTGAGCTCAACATATTGTATTCGCATCTATTGACGCATTATCAGCAAAAAATAACGAATATTTTTCCATTAGTCTCCCCACTCTGCTTCGAAGTAGTGCCTTAACGATAAGCTAAGTAGCTGTCTATGGTCCAGGAGTAAAGTTGATCCATTGTAATACTTATAACTTGAATCATTAGGTAGAGGGATTTGATATTTCTATGTGATTTTTCCACATTTATTTCCCATTGCTGTTGATTTCAAATGTATTATTATTGAAAAAATGTTTAAATCTGAATAATTCTTCGAACAGTGGACAATCTTAATCCGAAGAATAAGATTTAGAAAATGATGATATTGATATTGGTATTTTGAAATATGTATATGCTAGAAGTTAATGTATTGAAGATGCGTCTTTTAGCCTAAATAGAAAATAACATCGATAAAAATTTTCGAGGAATGTTCAATTTTAAACAATGAATCCAAAGATGTTCTTATGAAAAAAGAAACAATAGATTTTTTAATCATTTGTGAGATCCTGTTCAAATTATTGCGTATGAATCGAAGTATCTCGGGGTTGCAATCCTAACGGGACACGTTCGGAAAAGCGACTTGATACCTTAATGGCCTACTGTTATCTCATTACATAATTCGAGTTTTTCTCAAATCATGTCTCTCGCTTCAAATCCTACAAAGTTTATAGTTTCGTAATAATGAAAAAATTAAAAATCACCCTTTAGGGACAATCAAGCTAATAATAGACCAGTTACAGATAAAATTTTCGGGTCTTTTATTTCAGCTTACCATCTGTGTATATATTTTTACGTGGAAGATAAAATTTCATTCAAGTAATATTTTCCGATGTTGAGAAATCGTTTAAGTATAAAGCTTTTCGTAATAATAGTAGATTATGAAATCGAATTTATCTTGAGGTTCATTAATTATGCAGATGCAAACATCAATTGTAAAAATATTGGCTTTGGCTTCATTTGGAGTAAAAGAGTACCATATTTTTTTTTTTAATGGAACATCATTAGATCCACGGAATTTGTTTTGCAGTTTATCAGGTCAAATTCCTCACCCATAAAAAATATCTTCTGCGATTAAATTAATATTTTCTTCAATTTTACCAATAAATGTAAAGACATTTATAATTAAATTAAGAAAACCATGATTGTAGAAGTAAGATCATCTTAATTGATTTAAAAGCACTCGAGTAAATATTTTCTTCCCAGTTAGAAAATACTTCATTGGTAAAATTCAAGTAAACATTTATTGAATGATGAAGAAACTATTTTTTCGGTGTACGATTCCATATAAAGTATAACTGCACCAATGAGTAACTATGTATCGTTGCATAACCATACATGCAATTTTTATTTCATAATAAGATAAAATTACAAATCTTTTAACTTTATACTTGTAAGCGTTGCTTGAATAATACAAAGATTCCCAATCATGTTCTAATTTGATTATTATTATCAATGTTCGATAGGACGCCAATTACCTTTTGAACGTTCCAAGTATATATATATATACCCTACAACCAACCAAACTGTTATCTAAAATTCTTGTTTTATTAAAATTTTTTTAAAGATAATACACTTGTAAGATACTGTATACAAGTATTTATGAAAATAATAATTTTTGAACAATGTTTTGTATTCGTTACATACATTTAGTTATGTGCAGGGACACGAGTATTTTATAGTTTTTTCAAATATTCATGTTTCTAATAGCAATAAGACTTTTTAAAAGAATTTTCTTGTTGATACTATCACTGAATTGATAAAATTCTAACTGATTTATATTGATTGCCATTATAAGTCGCTATCTTACGGCTCCAATTATTTAAAAACTTGCATAATATAAATAATACCATCATACAGCCCTTAGACAGCCATTTATATTTACATTAAAAATGTTTTAAAAACAAAATCCGTAGACGACAATTATCGAAGATTGAGGGTTTTGCATTCCAAAAAGAAAAATTATCGCCAACCGTTATTACACCAATACCCCCGCGCGTTAGCTCAATCCCGTCCCCATTATACCTTCGGTATAGCGGCGTCCTAGAGGTCGACGCCTTGATTTTCGCCACGCACTTCTGACACTACTCCAACAATTAGTGCCACGACGCCCGCGCCCGATATAAATAAACGCGGCGGCACGCGGTTACCGATCACCAATCGTGCACACTCCGCTACGGGCGCGATCGCAAGATATATATATATACACACACATACATATATATATATATCACCGAGCGAAATCGCAAATCGTTAAAACATATATATATATATATATATATATATATATATATATATATATATATATAATCCTACGATAATAATGCAGTTTTGGCCCCTTTCAAATGAAAACAGTCTTTAAAAATTCTGTCGGTATATACGTACCCGGTATATCTTTCCTCCCTTTCTTTCTTTCTCTCTCTCTCTCTCTCTCTCTCTCTCCCTCTCTCCCAGAGAAGAAGAGTGCGCGGGCGCGCGCTGGCGATTCAAGCAAATGTTTATGTGGGCGATGTGGCCGATTATTATAATGCTCGTCACGCCGCGCCGACCTGTCACTCTTAACTGTTGTACTCTATATATCGGTGCACCCGCGATCCGTCCGTTCGCCAGGCGGCCCGCAAAGATGGAGCCGGCTATATAGCAATAAATTTATGTAATAAATTAGAGCTCGCGAGCAGAGGAGGGCTGAGAGCCACATGCACGCTGGGGTGCCGCGGAGTGGCCCGGGGGTGGGGGAGGTGCTGCGCTCGTTGGTGTTATACCTACATACATACATATATACACATATATATATATATATATATATACATATATACATACATATATATATATATATATATATATATATATATATATATATATATTGCGAGGCGCGCTCGCGTGCCAATAATGCAAGTACGACCGCGCGGGCCGGCAATAATCTTTTGGTTTGAGCCCGCGCGCTCGCATATGCCCTTATTTATTGAATAATGTACGCTCTGAGATTTATAAGAAGCAAGTTTATAAATCTGAAAAATAACGTGTCAATGACACTTGAGCAGTTTTACAAAGGTAATGGATTACGAATTGGAAGACTATACTTCACGAGCAGACGAAGAAAATTTTTATTTTCTTCTGGCGCCTCGTGTGAGATTGAACGAATTGCGGTTGTTATTTGCACTTTTCGGCTGTTTAAATCTTATTTTAATTTTTTAACCGTTATATATATATATATATATATATATATATATATATATATATATAGTTCTTGCATAATATACTTTCAGGTGATTTTTTCTTTTCTTAAAAGTCTTTGTTTTTCAGGAACTTTCTAATCCAACTTGGTAGACCCTCCAACATTATTAATTTAGAAAAAAGTTTATTTCAAGTATACAAGAAAATATCATCGATTCAATAAACTTAAATGGGTAGAATTATTTAAATAGAATTTTCTTTTTATAAATATTAAAAAGCCGTTCCTAAAAAGAGTTCTCAGACAAGAATTTTCTGCGTATTACCAATGCATATCACGCCTTCCGAAACTTTTTAGATGGGTAAATGTAATTTAAGTCCTGAAAAGATTTATCTTAAAAATGGAATACTTCAATAATAAATACATAAGAGTTTTAGGATAGAATAAAAAAAGATGCATTCATATCGTAAAGACATGTTCAAGATCAACTCAAGCAAACTGCACTTTATTATTTTATATCTTCAAAATTCATTAATTACATTTCAACAATAAAGTACCAAGCTTAAAAAGTGGATCTAAAAAATTTTTTAGGATCTAAATTATTTTTACGTGAATATAGTTTGTATTTATTATCTCAATGTAACGAAACAAAGACAATGAAGATCGTCAAAAAATCGAAAAAAACCTGCTGGTTTCATTATCGACCAATAAACGAATTTCGAATAAATTAAAGATATTTACTTGCGCAATGCCACACATAAAAGTTCTTTAAGCAATCTAAAAACAAATAGGTGGCCTTCAAAGTATATTTTCGCAATTATAAAAAAAAAAAAAAAAAAAGCACAGGCTAAAGCCATACTCGTAATTCCTTTCCAACTAAGTGCCGCTAAATCGTTTAATTGCGTCCAATCAATTGCCAAGCATATGCTGCACATTGTAGCGGAGAGCATTAAATGGGACGTTATAACGAGTAATGTTCGCAGTTAAAAAGGGCTATAACGTATGTTCTCCTTTTGTTGCCGGATACTGCAAAACCGTTTGGATCATAAAAGTTTTCAAGACAGATTACGACGATTTGTTGAGCATCGTCAATTCGAATATATATATATATATATATATATATATATATATATATATATATATGTTGTATATATCAGTGAATTTTAGAAATTTTTGAAAAACCAACTCATTGGGTTCGTAAACGTATTTTCTCTACATCCTCTTGATTTTTGCTGATATTCACGTGAAAAAAATTATTGGGCAATTTTCAACTTTATATTAGAAAATTATAGAAAAATAATTTTGATTTTATCTATGTACCAATAGTCGACCGAAGTGCTCTTGTTTGACGCTCTTCAACAGATATGATTTTGTCACTACTAATGTATCTTATCGGTATGATACGACACATCTATAGAGAGTAGGACCTGTATTATCAATGTATATTATTTTCAATATATATATATATATATATATATATATATATATATATATATATAATTTAGTGTCTTAATGCTGACCCACTTTCAAAATTTATTAATTCAAAAGATCGCATTTATTTCTTCGAATTATATTGAATATCGTGCGTACTTGGAATAATTTTTTTATCAAAAAAGCCTACTTTTGTCATCCAAACTGAAGAAAGCAGAGAAAGAAAAAAAATCGTTTTTCCGTTATTATTAGTTCAAGATCGACTAATTTTATACGACTTACTGGATCGTTATAACTAAAACATTAAAAAATTAAAAATTAAAAAACATCCGATTTTGAATCGTTAATTGATATTCAATTCAATTTAAATCGATAACTCAAAAGATCTCTTTCTTTCATTACAAATTTTTGATCGAGCATAATTCTTTTTAGGAACCAGACGACAAAAGGCAGGCGACGCTTGATTAAATCAAACTTCAATTAAAGCTAGAAAGTAACCTCGTTTAATCAAAATCGTCAGTCGAATCAGAGTTAAAGTCAAAATCATCAGAGTTACCTCTTTTGATCCAAATCGTCAGCGATACGTCCTGACTTTCCCTGGCAAGCAGAAATCTAATCAATCTCTGACGAGGAGCCGAAGCGGCTCGAAACATTGGACGGAACTTAATTCATTATGAGAATTTTACGTCTGTCCACGATAACTAAAATGGTTGGGATATGGATAGATAAGTTTGTGGAGGGAGCAGTCGAATCGTTCTTTGCTAAACACTAGTTGTCATTCAGAGTAGCTGTAGCTAAATCCATTGATTTATTTTATATTTTTAATTTTAAGGAAGTACAGCTGATAAGCGAGGGCAGTTGTCTCACTCATCATTCTACCGGGGCTATAAGAGCAATAAAAATACTTGTTACTCTATTAAAAAGCAGTCGACATAAGTATTTTTTAATGTTTACAGTATAAACAATAAATAACCACACTTTACGCGTCATGATCACACCCTACCCATATACTCTTATATAGAATTATCAATAACCCGTCGATTACGAGCCTAATTATCAGTAACTAATCATCATCATCAGTAATCGTTCGAAAATCAATTCGATGATTTTACAAAGTGCATTATCAGTAAATCAATACAGACATCGTATACATATATATATAAGTAGCAAAATTTGTATTTGTCTTAAAAGTCATCGGGCATCCTTCTTGATTTCAATATTTTTCGATGTCTATTATTTTTATCTTCCCTCCCCCCTCCGTTCGCGGATTTTCAAATTAAATAGCCTTAAATCTTCTAATTCTAATTGTTTCGAAAAGGAAATATCCTATGTAATATCTATAAAAAAAAAATTTACTGCATGAAATATTCACAGTAATATATGGACAAATATGGGTCAGAAAATTACTTATTCTAAGATAGTTTATATATATATTTAGCACTGGGAAAGTTGGGGTGGTACACACACACGCGCGCGCGCGCGCGCATAATGCATATATATATATATATATATATATATATATATATACACGGTATAATACTCACGTATTGTAATCAGAAAATCGACGAGCAGTACTCTTTTTTCCACCTTGAATAAAATTCCGGGGTGATAGATCCGCCTCTGCGGCTCTCGAGGCCGCGCGCGTTCAAAGGACAGATTTATCTCTCGCTTGTCCCCCCCCCCTCTCACTCTCACTCTCTCTCTCTCCCGCTCTCTCTCTCTCGCTCTCTCTCTCTCTCTCTCTCTCTCTCTCTCTCTCTCTCTCTCTGTGTCCACGATCGGCAATAACGATCGAACGCGGACGCGCTCGGTGCTGCAGCGAGATGTATGCAGATTTAATACTGGACCTCGCCGGCTTGCATAATTCATCGTGGGTCTCTCTCTTTCTCCCCTCCCCCCTCTCTCTCTCCCCGGCTGCCCGCGTTAAATTAATGGAATATTCCTGCGCGCTATATATATGCTGACTGCCAAGTTGAACTGTTGGCGGCAGCGGAGGCCCTTCATCGCTTTCATATATAATATATATATATATATATATATATATATATATATATATATATATATATATACACGTAAGTATAGGTATAAGTATACATATATAGAACTAGTATATATAGAACAAAGAACTTTTTCCTTCATTCCCCATGTATATATGTATAGTAGATAGGACTTACTTACACTTACCCTCTGATTATTCCGGAATGGAGATTAAAATGAAGGGCTTTATTTGCGCCTTGCCCGCCCTGCGTGCCGCGCCAAGTGGGCTCTGCGGCGAAAGATTTCGAGAAATTTATCATATCGCTCTGCGGCGATTGCGAAAGTTTTGCGCGCAAACGCAATAATGGCCCAGCGCCTACGATTGTTCAACCGAGAAAGTTTTGTAATCGTAACGTTTGTTATTGTTGTTGTTGAAAAAAAAAAAAAAACAAAGAAAAAGAAAAATGAAGAATCGCGCGCATTGCGCAGGCTTGTAAATTTATAATAGACTTTTTGTGCCGACGAAGAGCGCGAATGTATAATGAGTGCGAATTCATGCCACCTAGTGCTATAAATATTATATAAATATTTATCGTTGTATCGAGAAGAAAGTATTTTCGTGATTGTATACCCATTGTTCAGCGAACGAATGCTTCTTAATTTTATACATTCTTTTAAACCAAATTTATGCAGAGCCAGCAGTAAGGCGCAGTTTTTTACTCGCTGAATATTTATCTCGATTTGTAATAGCACTGTAAAAATATCCAAATAAATGTCAGACGTAAATAGCACTTCTTACGTTATTCTTATAGTCATTGCTTAATATTCTATATTTCAATTAGAACCCCGTGTCTTCTTATAAATGTTATCTGATTACTTTAATTTTCTTCTTTAAATAACATTTTAATATCTTTCTAAATTCATTTCTTTAATGCGATAAATTTCAACTTAATGTATACATAATTTAACAATATTCATGAAAAAAAATGCTTTTTCAACTCAGGAGTTTTCCTCAAACATAGATTATTATAAGTATATCATTCGCTTCCTTGAAATTACATATTTTATATAATAGTAAATTAATTTTTAATATTACGTTTATTAAAGATTCACAGCATACTTCATAAATCATTAAATAATTAATATTCAATGATAGAATATTAAAAATACATCGTTCTCAGTTTAAAAATAATATTTTTATAATACGTTTTTTAAATTCACTAAAACATTTTTTGATGATGTAACTCAATAATTAATTTTTAACATGCACTTATGTTGAGAATTTTATCCTCAGTGTTCGCAGTCAATAATGAATTCGAATGTAAAATATTTAAATATTCTCTTCACAAAAAGAGGGTACTATTTTAAACTATATATATATAAATTTCTGAAAATTAGACCATTATAATTTAGGTTGATAGCTTCGGAAAATTTTTGATGTATATTATTTATATCCACTGGCATAAAAACTGTCGCACTTATATATAATTAAATGGTTCAATTGCCTATTTTTAATCCTTCCTCTCATTTTTAATTGTTCTCAATTGAATCTAAGAAATAACAGCGCTAAATTTTTTTTTGTTGTATTCTTAAATGCAATTACAAGCTATTACGCTATTGTAATAAAAAAAAAACAGTTATTTGAAAGAGAAATACTGTTTCCCGCAAACAAACTTTAGATGTAGTAAATAGTTTCTGTTGTGCATTATAATGTAAAAAAAAAATACTACTATCTCAAGCTCAGAAATTATGCGATAATTTTACAATTTTTGATCAGCAATATGATAAGAATGCATTGCTGATTTGTATTTAACTTTATAATGATCATTAATCGTTTTTATTCGCTAGTTTCCTAGTGCGATAAATGATATTCATTGTGATACAATTTGTAAATCGGCATAAACTGATTTGGATAATAACGGATTTTCTGCTTTTGCGCCCAACTGACCGATCAATGTATTGTATTATATTTTTATTTGATTATACGTATTTCATTGTAAAACACTTTCACTGCGTTGAAATTTTAAGTAAATGAATAAATACATAAATATATAATATATAAATCAATATCAATGTATATTTCTTCTTTCAATTGAGATTCAGAATTCAAATAAAAAATATTTATTATTATAACCATATTTAATGACTATGATTTTTTTTATTAATTATTTACAAAAAAAGCTCTAAAGAAGATAGATTTACAGCAATATATATTCTACAATATTATTGTCAGAAAAAATATGTTACAAAGAGGAGACAGTAACACCTATAAGTAAACCTCGTCCGACTGCAGTCGTGGCCGAGTGGTTAAGGCGTCTGACTAGAAATCAGATTCCCTCTGGGAGCGTAGGTTCGAGTCCTACCGACTGCGAGATTGTTTTTTTTTTTATATGATTTTTTTACCGGATTCTGTCACCAATAATTTATTACGAAAAATTATAAATAAATTTTAAAGCCTATTATAATTTTACTAAGTTCATATATATATATATATATATATATATATATATATATATATATATATATATATAATTTGGTATCGATGAGCTCATAAGTAGAATCAGTGCATTTAAATAAAATATTTTATATAAATATGTCACATGCAGCATTATAGATATTATAAAAAATATATATTTTTTTAAAGTAATAATATATCAAAAAAGCTTAATCTTTCAAAATCTTTTATATATATATATATATATATATATATATATATATATATATATATATATATAACAATAATAATCCTCGTATTTCTTGGTACGATTTATTTAAAAAAAATATTTAAAAAAAAATAAAATAAAAGAATGGAAAAAAATGAAAATCATTTAAATCTGTATATTGCATAAATATGATATTAGGCACATCAGACTAAAAACTATCATTAAGAAAACATTTTTAATAAATTGAAATTATATGTAAATATCTATTGAATGCTGTAAAATGTAATTTGTCAAAAATTTTGAAATTTTTAATGTCTCGTATTTGTATACTCCAAAGTTACGATTATCTCAAGATAATATTTACTATATTTTTATTGAAATATTTCTCAAACCCTATAAAATTTTGCGGTACGAATTAAAAATTATCATTCATAAGCAATTTGCTGATTTGACTACGAAAAGTCAGATTCAATTTATGGTATGCATACACAGTTTTTTTTTTATTTGACGAATTTTCGGAAATGCCAATAAATATTTGAGATTATTTTTTAATACTGTTAAATGTCAATCAGCGAAAAAATATCCTATGGACAAGTTATATTTTTATACACTCGAAGTTGAATCATACCAAAGGATATTTTAATAAACTTTACGTGGTCTAAATTTACCTAATTATTTCTTAATTAATCAAACAATGACTACAGTATCAAAACTCTAATAAAAATGTACGAATTTTATATGAATTGATTTGTGATTTGGAAAGGCATGAAATGATGATGATGGCTATGATGGGTATAATAATAATAACACAGTTTCGATTTAAAGTGTTCTATTAAAATTCACTTAGAACACATTTGATTACATTAACGATTGACGGATTCATAAATAGAACCATTCCACAATATTCATGAGATTATACCATGGCATAGTCATAATAATAATCGCATTAACATACAACCACTTTGCTCTCTCTCTCTCTCTCTCTCTCTCTCTCTCTCTCTCTCTCTCTCTCTCTCTCGCTATCGCTCTCTTTACTTTAATGGAATTAAGATAATATATAGATGTTAGCTCTGTTCATTGTTACTCTGCAGTGCGCGCGCAGTGACGCGTTGCCGTGCGATTAATTATAATTTTTATTTTCATCATTATTTTTTTTTTTAATTTTTTTTTCACTTTTCTAATAATCTCTAACCTCTCCGCCACTTGCATTCTCGCGCCCGCACCTCTCCCTCACACGCTTAAAATCCATCCGATCTGAAAATTATATAGCCGCCTTTTCGTCGTGTAAGAGAAATATATATATATATATATATATATATATATATATATATATATGTATGTATTTATGTATGTATGTATATATATTTATATATAATTTTATATACGTTCGCTCGCGCATTTAGTTCGAAAAAACTCGGAGGAAAAACACATAGCAAACATCAATGTTTTTTTCTGTTTTTTTTTTTTCATTTCTTTTTAAATTCCGGCTGTATATAATAAATAAATAAATAAATATACATCGAAACGCGTATATTCATTTATTCGTCTGATTTATATCTTCTATATATTTATGTATATTTTATATAATATGCGCTCGGGGCGCGGGCCGCGCATCGCGATTCGTCGTCCCATTTAACTTTTTGCTTACCACCGTCATTATCCTATTCTGGCTTATTTATTACGGTTTTCTGAGGCGCCTCTTAATTTTTTAAAACTCTAATCTACATCTCACTTATCATCAGCGCTCGCATATCCATTAATATTTCGAGACATTTGCGTCGATATAATATTTACGAATATTATTGACAAATTGCGCGATGCGCGACGCGCTCCGGGCGAATATCGACTTGGCTTCTCTGTGTCTCATTTTTATTTTTTTTGTTTTGTTTTATTTTTGTTCTCTTTTTTGTGTTTTTTTTTTGTTGGTTTTTTATATTTATTTTTATAATGACGCGTACATCCTCTCGGTTTATTCTTCTTTTCATTTCTCTTATGATACAAGTATATATTTTTTTTTTTTATTTGTTATATCCACATCTATATTTATTATGTCGCGCATCAGTTACCGCGGAGCACCGTGCGATCGTCTCCAAACTCGCTGAATTTCCCGATGACACATTCCGTCATATGATGTGCAATAATGCTGCCCTCGCAAGTAAATATTTTCTCTTGGACAATTTATACTTTATTCTTTTTCTTTTTTGTTGTTGCATTTTTCAGCTATATTATTTTTTTTTATCTTTCCTCCGGCAGATAGTTCGTTCTTATTTATTTTTTTTCTTCGTTTTTTTTTTTAAGAAAAATATAACACTTTTACAGAATTCTTCATTTTCTTTATATCAATGTCGTATTAGATACACGTGTGTCAGCTTCGTTTATATGTACAAGTATTCGCGAATAATGACTTTTAATCAAGCCGACTAAAACTATAATCGTATTATATGGGGGCGACTCTGTAATTATAATTCACTTCTCACCAGGAAAAGAAAATCTTCGCGGTCACAATTACAAGTTACTGTCACGAGAGTTGATCTATATAACATTTGCGCTGTTTATACTTTAAATAATTTCTATTTTAAACGTTTATATTGAAAGTATAAGTGGAATTGAACTCTATCTTACTTTTTCTCTATCACGCATGTATAAAAAATCAATTGGGAAAACTGTTCAACCTGTGATATGGTGTAATAAAAATTTTCTACAAATCTTTATACAAAAACGATAATTTTTATCCCCTTGAAAAATACTCGTCGCCTAAATCTATTTCATCCATGAAAACTTATAATATTTATCAATTATTGTAAATGAATAATTATTAATAATATACTTTGCCGGGTAAGTGTGTGTGTGTATGTGTGTGGGTACAATAATTGTCTCCTAGACAATGCACGCAAAATGATGAGTTTTAATAATAATAAAAAAATGAATTTTTAGAGACCAAAATTTTCTCTCATCGCGCTATATGTTTCAATAGCGCGCATATATAAATATATATGCCAAGGAAAAAGGTATTACAGATTAAATGCGCGCTCGGAGAAATATCGCACTGTCCTCGCCTTCCGTTATAGATTTTCCATAATACTCGCTCGTGTACAAATCGCCGATGAGACTTTTCTCTATCGTCACGGGACGACATCATTTTTTCACTTATTTTATGCGCGGTTTATTTTTTATTATTTCAATATATAATTAATTTAATTATATTATATTACTGTCATTTTAATGCTAGTTCTTTTAGCGTTAATGTTAACATTAATATTATTATTATTACTCTTATAATTATTAATATTAATATTATTAATATAATATTATATGTCAATAAGCCATCCTGTATTTATATATACATGCCGAAGACTCAATTTAATAGATATTCGAAGCTTTGCTATATGTTGAAAAAAGAGGAGAAAAATGCGTGAATGCAACTGAAACTGATTCTACATACGTACTTATTAAGTAATATCGACTGATTCTAAATTTAATCTCTAAAAAGTTTTTTTTAGATATTTTAGGTCGTTGGCTGTTTTATTAAAAAAATTGTACGTTAGAATTGCATTTATTTAATATGAGAACTTTTGATTGATTGCAGTATCGATTCGAGAGTCTGTTAACTATGGAAGTTGATTTTAATTAATTTTTTCAATGTATGAAAAATCTAAGATTATCTAGTATGACATAAATTTTGATAAATTGCCGTATATTTTATTTACCAATCAAATTTTTCTATACTCATATTTATTCGTACGAAGAAATTTATATCTTATTTCAATGTAATTATATATTCACGATAAATTTCTTTCTATTTTAGATATATAGAAATAAATGTATTTGTATATCGCAAGAACGGTTAAAATTACGGCTAAATATGCAACGAAACTCGCTTGAGTATATACGCGCATCGTTTAGAAAAAATGATTTATTACTAAAAATGTATTAGATGATCGCTGTAATAAAATAGGCGCACAAGTTTTATCTCTTCTCGAAAATTGCTTATTTGCAAACAACAAAAAGCTCGCTTAGTCGTTTTCAAAGTGAAAAATCATAACCGTTACAAATGAAAAAACTGATCAACAATAGCATTATTTTGAAAATAATAAACTGAGACACCCCGGGGCCCAGATGTATTCTGTCAATATTAACGGAAAAAGCCTGGCTTTCAATACGACGATATATTTATATATTTAATTGTTTTAACATGTGATAAAAGTTGCCTGGTATCTTTTTCATTTGACCATGAATCGTTTTGTAACCGCAGGGAGCAAACGTGCTCGGCAAATTAATATATTGCTGAAAAATTATATAATAAATATAGAAGTTACAGTATGTAAGAAATATCCATTTAGCCTATGTTTTGGATTCTTTTAATTTTAAATATGCTTTCAAATCATATGCGATTTAAAGAAATGTATATGTTCGTTCAATTCATTAACCTTGAATTTTATTTCACAGATATAAAAAGAAATCTATCGAGATTGTTGTTCGCAACTTCTGCGCAAATTTTCAATCGATTCGCTGTAAATCTACAGAAAAATTCTATTTTCTTCTCATGGTACAATAATTGGAGTACTTGCAATAATAAATAAAATAATTGCGCGTAAACGCTTTGAAGTAGATGTTACTGCGGCTCGATATAAAGATACCAGTGACAACTACAATTTTTCATACACTCTCTTTCTTCTTTTCAAGTCTTATAAGATTTCTAGCATACATTGATATTAAACGTCACCACTGAAGTTTCGCAATGGATTAAAAATAAGAACAACTATATATATTACTATAGTACGATCGTAAGAAAATTTTTTTACCGCCCTATAATACGGTCTTCTCTTTCTGAATAATTGTAATTGTTAACTATTCAATGAGCTTTTGTTTTAATAATCGTATTCTATTACTCTTTTAACCTAAACGAGCTGGCAAAATTATTAATGTAATGCATAATTTATGATACTTTTTTGCAAACAATAAACTGTAAGAATCGATATCATTTATTCCATATATTTTATGAACTAACAATAATAATGTATATAGTTTAAAAATAATTGTTTCTGCTTTTCCCATTGACAGAAATGCAATATAATAACAATATATGATTTGTGATCTATTTTCACAATCTTTTCCGTGAAAAAAATACATGTGCATAAAAAACATAATTAATCCATTGCGCAACGTCTTACATTTTAAGTAGACACATTCGAATGATCGCGATTAAACTAAGTAAAAGACATTGCATTCCGATGAAAATGCAACAAAAGATATAATTCGAACCAATTGTTTGTTGCAATTTTCGCCTGAGTTTTACAATGCAAAAATTTAAGAAACATTTTTCTCGCAGAATGGAATGCCTATATAATGGTTTATAATATTTTCGCTATAGAATTTCTTTTAAAAATTTCTTCCCTATCTAATTCGAAGGCAAAATCTTTTACTTAATTCCTTATAGCATATACGATAAAAATCCTCGCGTTTCTACATAAAGTTAATACAGTATTTTCTTTTTCTCGATAAACGCTACAATATAAGACTACGGATGAATTTTCTAAGTCTCTTTCTTTTTTAATATTTTTTTATTCTTTTTAAAGAACAGTTTACGTCGTATTTTAGTTTCATTTTTTTTGACCAAGTGTAAAAATAGATATTTTCTCGCCTCCTTTCTTTTTCTCGCAAGTGTGAATTACTTTTCTTTTTTTTTTTTAGTTTCCTTTTTTTATATCTTTCATTTCAGCTCGCGTCGGCTATTAATCGCAAAAAAGAAAAAACGTTTGAGGATAGAAAATTTTTTTCTTTATGTAGCTTTAGCATCTTTTCGTAATCTTAAAATTATTTTGAAAGGAGTAGAAACGCGAGTATATAACTTTTTCATCTGTTTTATATTCTTCCACGCAATCCTTATTTATTTTCTTCATTTTTTTATATATACGAATAGCGATTAAATTATCTGGTTTCTTTCTCCACTCACTTCGGAGATTTGCAACTGCGCGATTCATTCGATTCGCAGCTCGGAGCTAATTGTGGTCTCACCTTGAAAATGGAGAACCAAAGACAAAGTCCATTACAATGTTTTCGACATTTTCCTTTACAGTCCGTTTAAATATGCGTATAATAAATATTATTCGATTCCGATAACGCAACGGCTTTTAAAACAGAGAAATATATGGCCAGAAGCAGCTCAATCGGATGCTCATTATCACCAATACTGTGAGTGATACTCGCACATAAGTATTACAAAAGATACACCTTAAATTTACGAGACAGTTAATACAAAAAAATAACTCATCCATTCTACATACATAAATAGTAGAGCAAACAGATATGAGATGATTTAAAAAAAAAGAAAGTAATTGAACATCCTCATATTTATATACTTCCTATACATCCATGCCCAATAGGGGCGCGAATAATTTGTCGCACTTGATTTTACGAAGAAGTAAACCTATTAGTATTGTTTTCCGTTACAATAACTGTAAAAAATCTGAATAACATTAAAAGAATGGAATATTCGAAAGCTGTATTTTGCTCACATAACAAGGGGAAAAAACAGTATTATATATACACGAATTATAATACTATTGGCCATTAAATGGATCGATCGGTATATTTTGACGCGATAAATATCGTATATAATTAAATTCAATTTACGCTCCAGCTTCGTACTGCTTCCCGCTCAATTATATATACTATACTAATATTTAGGCTAATTATCTAATATCTAAGTTTAGCTTCGATGCAATATTGCAACTTATTTTTCTGTTTTCTTTTTCAATACAAATGAGAAGAGTCTGAAGAATTTAAGTGCTAGGGTGTGCCGATTTCTTCCTCACGATATATATATATATATATATATATATATATATATATATATATATATATATCATAAGGTTTATATCTTAATCTACAACATTGAATGTGCTACGTTCGCTATTGTAATGCGCGGAATACGAAAAATGTCAAGATATCTCTTTATTATACTGTTTCTTGCGACATCAACGCGTCAACATGATTTAATCCATTCGTATAGCTCGTTAATAGCACTCGATGGCAACGGCACTTTTAATTTATTTATTTTCTCTGCTTTTATAAAGTATTGACCTTAGTTGATTCTTACCACGGCACTTCACTAATAAACGAAATGTACGTGACATGACTTTTTCAGCAATATTTTTTTTTCGTCAACTAGAGAGCTAAATTACGAAATCAATTATAATTAGTATTAATTTTATAATAAAATTTATTCTTCTTTTAATAATTCACGAATAAGACTAAGTACGTAGCTCGATCATTGGAATTTGTAATTGTAGTCATTCGAAATATTATATTCCAAAAATATTCACACACGCTATTTCATGAAGATATGCTTTTTTGAAATAATGTTTAAACTAGACATTGTACTAATACTAAAATGCAATTGAAATTAATAATTACAACAGTGATTCTAATTATGATTAAATGACGCGCACTTATAAACGTCCTAATTTTATGAGATCCGATAGTGTAATACGAATTCGTAACATTGCTTTCAGCCGTTTCATATTGCTCTTCGAGCCGCCATTATGACAGTTTTATTGAATCTAGATAATTATGATTTTTACGAGTTACGGCTTCGGATCTAAACACCTAATGCATTAGATCGTAAATTATTGGCACCTCAAAAGTAACGGCGTGACAGACTCCTGATTCGTTGAATTTGCTATTCTCTTTCATATTCAAACTCAAACTATTAAAGGCCATCAATTTCAATGGCAAAATTTTTAATCAATTCAAATAACATAATAGCTTTATCATTAGAGAGCTTTCAATAACATTCGAAATTTCAAAAAGCGTGTTAGAATTATCATAGTATTGATTAATAATGAATCAATTTGAATAATTTGCTGATTATTTTTTCCAAGTGCCCGAAACAAAATTGTATTGTTTATTTTCATGAGCATAAATTCACAAACTTATAAAGTAATTTTTCAACGGAAGAATAGCAAAACATGCCGATCTAGAAAAACTACATGCCAAGAATGGAAAAAGAGTCGTTATGTCTCCTTAATACTGCGCACCCGTCGGTCACGTCGAGTTTAACAATACACTTACGTATTGCTTGCAAGCCTTATTCAGGGGCTGACTATCCCTGTTTACTACATGATTTCTCAAAAGGGCGTTTTCCCCGGAAAAAGGCAAGGGCCGCCCCCCAAAAAACGCGCTGTGTTAGTATAAAGTACGCTACTCCATTCCTTTAATGTATATAATTATGTCAACTGTACAACTGATCTGTTCTTAATGTTATACAATTTTTTTACTCTCCATTATGTTTAGTTTAACACTGGCGAATAAAATCTGAGTTACAGAGTGCGGACAATGTCAGGATGTACATTGAGCATTCTTGACTTCGAATATAAGTGTTCACATTGATTTTGACGAGGCACTGTTCAGTGTTCATTAATAAGAAAACAATAACAATTACGTTTAGACTATCATCCTTCGATTTTTTATATCATTTTTTCTTTTCACAATGTCACTCCTTAGGACGCGATGATCATTTAGGTCAAAAATTAGCGGGAGTAAATGAATAAATGTTTTCTTATGGTTTTTAACGTGAAAATTCAAAGTTTTGCATAGTTTTTAAAAGATTCTTTTTGTAATGATTCATTTTTATACGTACGTATTCGTCTGCTAATTGTTTAAGAATTTATATTGGTATCATTTGTAAGCAAAAGATATTTTCGACTAGAGAATTAAGAAGCACTAAAGTGCAGAATATCGCATACGGCTAATCATTTTATTTTTTTTTTTTGTATAATTTTTCCATTTACAAATACCATCAGATTCAAGATCAGATAAACTTATTCAATCATACGCTTTTTCTAATCTAGCAGAGAACTAGAATGTAAGGACGCAAATATTCCATATTATATTTTTTCTTTCCTGTTAAAAATTATTTTAGCGAAGGAAAAAAACTGTACGTGAAACATTTATCTTTCAATAAAGTAAAATTGATACAATTTTACAGAAATAAAACGACTCAACAAAAACCGAAATATATATTTATTCTTTCTATTGCAGAGCCATCTAGTAACAATTTTCTCCAAGAAAAAATACTATTTTGGAAATGGTTTTATTGCCTTTTTAACATTTATTTAATTAGATAATAATGTGAATTAGAAGTTCTTAAACTTACGTAGTCCACAGATCCATTCTTGAATCTTTTATTATCATTAACACAATTACTTTGCGAATATCTATAAAAAATCTTAAGTACGTAAAATTTTTATGAAAGGAGCTGTTTAAATAAAAGTGTACTCCCGTCTGTCTCTAGACTACAGTTCAAGAACCTTTATTGTAAATAAAATATTCAGCTTTCACAGATCCATATTGATTTGTTGACGATAACGTAGAATATAATGTAGGTTACAAAGGTAAGAGATAGATGGCTCAAAACTGATGATATGTTTCTCAATTTGCATTCCTTTATTTATATTTAAATAATTTGAATTTAAAAATTACAGAGATCATTTTTGTCGATGGATTATCGATTGTGATAAAATGAAAATATACTGCGATTGTATATACTTCGTAATATACGTGTATTTATGTATATATAATATATTTTTTCATGTATATGTATAAGCACATATATATGGGTACGTATTATACGCATATATATATATATACACATACATACAAATTTTTTAAATCTATCTATATGCCGCCCTATACGCAATAATACGGAAAATACACAAAACATTTTCTCTAATGAAAAAAATGAATGAAAAAAACAAATAAGGACAAAAGAATGTAAGGAGGAGGATTACGATTGAGAGGAAATAATAATTACTGTAAATAAAACTAAGACTTCGCTAAAGTGCTACAAAAAATTGAATTTAATGTTTTTAAGTAAATATCATTTATATGTAGTTACCGACCGAAACGCCAGTATTTTTTTCCTTTTATGTATATATTATATATAAATAGAGGTTATATCGATATTAAAATTTTTGTTACTTGTTTACAAAATCGAAACAAGGCGAAATTCGCCCTTCCTATAGTTTCAAAATGAAATTTCCTATCTAATTGTGGCTAAAAACGCTTTTTCTAACTAAAATGATGATGATAGATTCGATGAGAGCGTAATGATTTATTCAAATGCGCGATATGACATGCACAAACAGCATACAAATCAGTTTCCGATTTTTCTCTTTCACACAGTTTTTTTTTTTTTTTTTTTGATTGATTGTTGCGTATCAATTGGATTTATCTTCTATATATCATTTCCCTTTTTTATCAGTACAATAATTACGCGTATTTTTGCGCTATTCGATTTAAACACGTAGCGTCTGCACGTTCACTGCTTGTATTTTTCTAATCTTTTACTTATCTTCTTAAACTAAAAAATCCTAAGCGTTTGCGAATAAGTAGATAATCTAAGCGCTCGAAATTCTACGGACCTTGAACTGAGAACTTCTCTCTTACTCTAAGCACAGCAGATTTTTTTTCTCTAAGTCATTATATACTCTGTGCAATATTATAAAATAATACATTGTGTACTATTTAAGAGCGCAATATCAAATTTCATTATGTTTATTTAAAGGGAGTATTTTGAGATAAACATCATTGCTTTCGTTATTTAATAATGTATAAATAGATCATCAAAAATTATAACTCCCATTTGCATTAATTTAATGGATGTTTAGTCTATCATTTTTATGAGTACTTAAATTTTTTTAACTTACTCAAAAACTTTATTATTGTTTGATAATCTTAAGTCATTGTTTAAGAAATTGTTGCTAACCATTCTCTTATAAATAATTTAAATTAAAATAATAATACCGTAAACTATAATGAATAATAATGGAATTCAAAAACAAAATCGCTCGACGAATAATTGTTCGATTTCTCACTCTAAAAAAAGAATAAATTTAAATATTTTGATTTACAAATTATGAACAGTCGTATAACGAATGAGAATCGTCAAGTTTAATCACTATTCAAGTAAGTTATAAAAATTATTTTCGTCACTATTAACATGAGACTTGATGACATCTTAAATAAATCCATCAAGAATAGTCAAATACAAAAACTAAACACAAAAAGAATCGGTCTATCCAGTCTTAAAATCATCTTTGATATTCAAGGCCCGCTACTACAGTTCACTACTACTTCAACAATATACTTGACGCAAGAATACAATTAACTAAAAAAGAACAAAATATTCATGAATTAAACATGTTGTGGTTATTTCAGGGCCATATTGTTGTTGGGATTGCCTGTGTTGTAACGGCGATGATACCAGTTGTCACGACGCCTACCAACGAAATTATTCTGCCGTACCTCCATGTCCCTTATTATACCCGATAATTCGCCATTCGCATCGACTCCCATACTCTCCCTGGCTAATGCCTCATCATTTACTGTGGGCATCGATACTGCATTAGCCATTGGTATCGCAGCAGATGCAATCGATGCCGTTGGTAGAACTGGGGGTAGTGATTGTGCCCCGAAAGGAGAGTTTTCGAAGGGATGCTGCTGTGGGCGATGTGCGAGCCAGGGTTCCACTTTGTGTCATTTACCATTTTGCTGAAGTGCTGCATTAATCTGCATCCAAAGATCCTTATTGCAAGACTGTGATCTATATTCATTGTCAACATAAAAAGAGAAATTATGATACTATTTTGTCATCTTCTGTAAAACAATTATAGTAATTATTTTGAGCATGAAATATTTTTCTTATTTATAAAATCTATACTGTGTAATATGCAAGTATCAATTACCTGTCTGAAGTATATTAGATTATGTCATAATTTGACCATAACATGTTAATAGAGACTAAATTAAATCCAAACATTTTTAATAATTTTTTTGTTTTAATATGAAATAAATTTTTCTTTGATATATTCTCGGATTTAATGGTAACATATATTTTTAAGAATTTATTTCATACCGTTCAAAACATATCTATAATCAATGATTAAACTTGGTGGATTGCCTTAAAATATGCGAATGTAGATATGATTAATAAACCCATTACATTACTTTTTTATAGATTGCAGCCATTCCTTAAATAAAGTATGTCCTTCTGGAGTAATGTGGAAGGCTGCTCTTGCTGCACGTACGACACTAGCAAAGTCTTCATAATCTGGTGACATTAAGTGATATAACTTCTGATGCATGCACTGAATGTACCTGTAATGTAAAAAATATATTTAGAATAGTAATTTTTTGAAATTTTATTACCCAATTCATTGGGATTAAAAAAATAAGTCCTCATTGAATAAATCATAACATAATTTACTTACATTTGCTGACATTTATGCACAAGCGGTGCCAATAGAGCAGATCTAAGATGCTGAATGACAAGAGCAGTATTATTTCTAGAAAGGTAGAAGGCCGCCTCCAGTGCAACGTCGTGCAGTACGAAGGGGCTGACAATGCTGTTGACAACGGTTACGCATAGCTGGTGCAGATATTGCGTGCCCAGGCGTTTTGAGACGCGCAGCAGCCATTTCACGTCTTCGCCGTATGGTGGATTTCGTGCGTATTTGGCTTGCGGTCTGTCATCGTGGACGCGCCGGGCCAACGTCTCTAAAGCGAGCATGCCAACGCGATAGGCTGCGACAAGAGCACGGAACTGTTGTGGACTGAAGGATTGGTTTTGGCGGTGCACCTGCTGTGGATGGAAAAAATAAGACTTTTGAACGTTATTGTTTTTGTTTCAAATTGTTGGCAATAAATATATCATATTTTGAATTTACATGCATATTTTCTATAAAATGAATAAGTCTGAATTTTTAATACTATTCATAATTAATTACTGCTTTAATAATATTTTATAATTTCTTAAAATTCAAATGAATTATATTCAGTAGATAAGATAATGTATTATTCGAATTAAACATGTTAAATTTAACATCTAATGCAAATATTATTTACGTTAATGAGAAACAAATTTTTTTTCTCGAAAACTACTGATTTTAAATTATGGATCATTTTATTTACTTGTGGTTGAGTGCGAACAGTGGACATGCTCGGTTGAGCTGAAATCAGAGCTGGTCCAGGAAGTCCGCTTGGCCCAGGCATAGGCCCTGACATTCCAGCTTGCACCTAAAATAAAATTAAAGCAAGTTAACATTGAATTGATTGTGTACTTCATAGTTTTAATGAAATATAATGAAGTGACATTTTTGTATTCTTTTTATTTAAATATATGATTTTCTTGTTCTATTTTGTATAAAGGAAATCGAGCAGTCTCATTTATGTTGCTATAATGAATAAACCGATGTGATCTGAGAAATCAACTCTATTTATATTGTTAACATAATTGTGTGTTATCATCATATAGAAAATTTCTTATTGTATATGATAATTAGTAATTTATTTTTATGCAGTCATTAATGCTATAATATTTATAGATGTAAAATTTTCTTAATATCAAATATTTGGAATTAAAATAGAATTCAGTAAATATTTCTGAAGTTCATATTTTTTAAAAAACAGAACATTATTAAAAATTCAATCTCCTGTTTTCTAAACAAAATCATAATGATGAATGATTTCCAGTGAAGAAACGAAAGACACAACAAATAATTACATTGACGGGCACAGGTTGCTGCATTGTGAATATATGCTGTGTGCCGGGGGGTGGGTGAACGTTCACCGTAGTGACAGTTGGTTGAGGCGCGTAGAATTGCGGCACTGTCGGTGGCTGCGTTTGGGGCGGATGATGAGGATGTTGAGGTAGCTGTGGATGCTGTACAGGGTGACCCGGATGCGGTGGATACGCATGATACATTTGCAAATTAGGCGGCTGAGGCGGTAAAGCTACTCGGTGCGGCGGCATTGGGCCCGCGAATGGCTGATGCGGGAACGGATGATGAGGATGTACAAAACTGTACGGGCTGACTGTGTACGGCATGCCAACTTCTGAAACAGAATTTTCGCTCCAGTTTATTATGAGATTCAATAAAAATACGTCTAAATGTTACACTTTTTTTCTTTAATTGGAAGTTTAAACAATTCTATAAAGAGGGATATTATTAAATTATTCAAACGTAATAAAAAAACGAGAAAAATAAAAAAGAGCTGTTTGACAAAACGGATACATAATACTTTGGTTATAAACTCGATATAAAAAACTTATGATGTAAAGATATTTAAATGAGTTGCGTTAAAATGACTGAATTAAAAACCCTCACTGCACACATTTAAATTACAGTTTTGTGAAACAACGCAAGTATTTGAATACTATTTAAGTATTTTTAAAAGATAATATTGAGAAAAAAAATCTACTTTTAGCAAGAATATAATATTTAGAAAGAGCATAGTAAAATACGTTTTTCGTTGTTTTTCTTACGTTAGTCTGTTTAATCAGATCCCAAATTTTAATGAATGCTGCTCACCTAAAGGCGCTAAAGTTGTTATTGTAGGATGTGCGTAAGGCTGCGGTGGAGGCTGTGCACTTGTCACAACAACCGCTTGTGCCTGTCCTGGCATCAGCTGGCCAGTAGTAATATCAACTGGAGGTCCTGGTTCAACCATTAATGTTCCATTAGCGTCCAGTTGTAATGAATCGTGCGGTACTTCATCTTGTTGCTCCCCTCCAGGTGTATGCTGCAAGTAATAAATTACGCAATTCAATTATCTTTTACTTTGGCTTAATAATTGTTATAACAACTACGTTGTATGCAAATTAAACTTACCCTCAGATAAAGTTCGTACCAATACTTCGCAACTTGGAATAAAACTTCTGGATATACGCCGCCACCTTTGGCCGTGTTTTCTACGGTGATACAGGCCTTTTCAAGCATGAGATCGCTTTGTTCCTTGCACTAAAAAAGAAAGAAGAACGTAAGAAAGTAATAAAAAGAAATCGATTCAGTTCCTTAAAAAAGCAATCGCACCTGCAAGATTGCTCTCTGAATCTCATTCGGATTAAGTGCATGCGCGTGGGGTAGACAAGACAGGGCAAGCTCAGCAGCGGCCCTGACCATGTTCGGATCGCTTCCGCGACTGGACTTATCGGCAATACTGACCGCCTCGGGCGGCGTTAAATGACCCTCCCAACTGTCGATCAAGAACCAAATGGCGGGCGCCCCGATTTCCATGGCCTGGCCCGTGATCCAGCTGACGTGGCTCGAGTACGTCCGACTGAGCCAATTCAGGCTGACGCAATTGTGAAGCCCGAGGGCGTAGAGGCCAAGCTGAAAGGCGCACATGTGCAGGGCCCGATGGGGTCCGTGATGGTTCTGGCTGGTCGAGGCCTGGGTGAAGAGGGAGGTCGAGCTGTTGCCGCCGGCCTTGGTGAGGACCGTCTTGGCCAGCTCGCACATGAAGTGAGCCCCGGCCTCCGATGGTTGGTTGGGTATCGACGGCTTCGCGATAGAGGCTCGCTTGCTCTTGTACCTGTGACGGGACGAACTGACATTTCAATGGGAGTAGAGAATGAACTTGTGATTGTATGCGTGTATGACACCCTTACGGAGGGAAACTATAGTACTATTTCACTTATTTAGTTCTGTCACAATATCCAATTAAGTGTTTCAATGTTTCGAGACATTGAATTTGGTAATTGCAAAAATAAGATACTTGCAGTAACTGAATACATTAGGAATTTTTCTGCCAGTAACAAAACAAGAATAAAAGTAAAATATTTATTTAATTTATAATATAAATAAAAATTTACCAGTGGACCATTGGAATCCATATATTCATATTATTAACAGAAGTGAAATTCTTTACTAAAAGCAAAATTGCTTAAAAATTATGAAAAATTTATTTGTGTAAACGAATGATTAACTTTGCAAATTATTATGAATGAAAATTTTGATAGCTATATCAATATATATAAATAATATTTTTTCAAAGATTTTCTTGCAAGATTTTCTGCAAAGATTTTTTCAAAGATTTTCATTGGCTTTACAATTCTATTAAAAAATAGTTAGACTGTCCTTATTTATTATCTCTCGTAGCATCTGAAATATAAAACTGTTATAGCTAAAACTACCCTGAAAGAAAAATAATCATTATCAAAGTATAATTTGACTGCCCTCTCAAATAACTTAATTACTCTTGTCCCATGAACTTGACTCGAACGTGTCGAGCCCCTTCGGCTCCTCATCGGAGAAGAAATAAAATTTTTATAATGAAATTATACACACTCAACCCTCACACATTTTTTTGTTATGACAGATCATGATACGTAATATTTTAATAGTTTGATAAAAAAAACATAGTCGGCCTACGTATGTTCGAATTTGTAGATATATAAATTTATTTAGGATGGCATAAAATGTTTTATTTTCGAGCAACTTGCTGAAAATACGGGAGGATACTTGTGCTAAAAGGATAAAAATGGATTTAAAACTTGTAACTTCTTAATAAAAATTAACTTTTAAATTCATTTCTATTCAGATGTAAAAAATCAAATATTTTTCCAGAACACAATAAAAACAAGTAGAACTAGTATATATATATATATGTATTATCATTATTAAAATTTTATTTCAGTCCCCAATGATTCAAGTTCATGGGATATGGGAAGAAAAGTTTCTGGAAGGGGCAGCCAGATTGTTCTTTGCTACTTTGCTCACAATTATTTTTCTTTGAGAATAGTTGTAACTATAACAATTTTATATTTAACATATTATGAAGAAGATGATAAACGAGGATAGTCTGTCTGTTATTTTAATAGAAGTAAAAGACCAATGAAAATATTTGATAGTTTGTAAAAAAGTAGTCGACATAAGTATTTTTTAATTTTTAACATTGTACAACGAATACATCAAATATATTGTTTTATTATACGTATATTCATATTCTTCAATTATAATTAATAATTATTGTTGTAGCTGCTTTTTATTTATAATTGTAATCTCATTAGGGGAGTATCTCAACAGTGGGTCAGATTACTGAAATTAATTGACCGTTCCTCTTAATTTCAAAATAGGCGATTCCAAGAGTAGCTCGTCCGCATGCTCAAAATTTCAACGAAGTATATAACTGTCTTCATTCATTTTTAATATACCTTGAATGGTTTATGGTTGCATTAAATAATTATAGATACATTTAATAAATAAAAAATCTTATTTTTCTCTATAATTACTGTACTGTAAAGTAAATATATGATATAATTAATAGATATTAGTATTTCACTATATAATCTGAAGTTAATTAAGATAATGTTAAAGGTTTATATAATATTCATATTATATTATTTATTGATTTGATTTGAATCGATATAATGCAAGGGAAAACCATTCAAATCAATAGGAACATGGATGTATCGATGCTACCCAAATAGATACGGACACAGATAGTGTAGTTATATTGTTACATACCTTTGTGAAAGAATGCAGTTCTATCAGAATGGTATGTTTATATAGCAAACGGAATTCGGAGCATTACGATTATTTTAGGAATCATCTAATTAGATATTGAGAATAAAGTTTAATTAATTTTAATAAAATCTATGACCCATGATGAAGGTGCTCTCTTTGTCAAAATATAAAAAAGTATGCTTAAATACTTAATTTAGACATTAAAACTCGAGTTAAAATGCACTATTATATCTCTATTATATAAATTTAAACTTCTTTTACTGAAAAAAAGAATAAAATCATAAATTCTAATTCTAAAAAGTATACAATGTTTCATTTATACTTTTAACAAACTTGTGCTAAACTGCATGACAGCACTGTTTAATAATCAACAGACTGTTAGGGATATTTTTTTTAATGTAATCAATGCTGCTATTGGAAGTATTTACGACACTATTGTTTAAAGTATCACATAGTGCTGTAGTTTCATTCCGTAAGGGTAGTGTAGAATAAGTATGTATACACACCTATTTTCCTTGATTCTAGTAGACACAGATTGTTGAGCCGGTTGAGGCTGAACTGTCAAATTGTTCATACCCGTTTCCAGTTCAGCGCTAGTACTACTATGCGGCCGGCTATTGGGGCCCACAATACCTTCGTTGGAACTTGATACGTCGGCGCCGGCCAACGGCGAGCAGCAAGCCTTCTCTCGACGGAAGCTTGACAGCTAAAAGTCAATGAACTTCTTAGTATATTTAAAGTATAATATTAACAAAATCTTCATCAAGAATTGAATGGCTTGCTCTCAACATCATTATCTCCAGAAAATATTATACATGAGATAAAAGCCTTACTAATATTCAAGTTGAGAAGCAATTGAAGAGTATGTAAAACTATTCATTTTCATTTGAGAAAGTAATTTTTTTATTTTAATCTTTTTTTTACCTGACTCTTCGTTGGCGGGTTTGAACTGTAGTAACTGCTTACTATTGGCGATTTTATAAGCTGGTGAACATCGCGGTCCAGAAGTTTATCCATTATTCTTGCAACTTTCATTGGTTCATCTTTGTAGTGGACTAAAAGCGTTACCGCCAGTTCTCCCCTTAAAATAAATCATTATTTACACAACCATTTTTATTAATAATGCGGAATAATGAACATAAAAGTGCAAATTCGTAAAAGTACCTTTGACGTCGAGTTCCTTCGCAAAGAAGTGGATGATCAGCCTCGCTTACGTTCGCCTTTAATCCAAGAGCTGCGACAGCTGCATCGAAACCCAAATTCTCGTCTACGTCTGTGGGAAATTTTTGTTTTTGCAAATTATTTCCTGTTCTTATAATCAAATAATCTAAGTTTTCGTTACAATTACTTGAACTTTTCATTGTGAAAACATTAGTTCATGCTCAAGAGCCTCGTTAATTTAATGCGAAGTGTTAATCTTTCAAATATAAATTATGGTAAAATTCTCTATAATTTTAACGTTGTTATACAATAAAAGTAAATGTAACGCTGTTTATATAAATTTATGTGTATAGTATTAAACAGTAACAAATTCGTACTTGGCGTATTAAGTGCATCGAAAATGAAGCTGGCCAGCATAATCGGTAGCAAGGCATGTCCTCTCGATCGAAGTACTCCGTCTCTTAATTGTCTCGCTCGTTGTCTAACCATTGCTAATTCATCTCGACCCAAAGGTATTCTCTTAAGTAAATTTACAAGTTCACTCTCCTGGTGCGCCAGTTTCACCTAAATCAAAAATCATTTTTTTTTTCATCGTAACTTCATAATTAATGAATGTTCGCGAGTTCAATAGTTCGTATGTAATTGCTACGGGTTAATCATACCTCTAGTGGCTTCGTACTGGCGGGGGGTCTGGCCATTTCTAATCCGAACAGACCTACTTTAAAGGCCAAATCATAATATCGTGGGTTCTCGGCTAGTACTGTACAAAGGAAACCGCATTTCGCTAGTGTAGCGGAAGCAGAACACGTCAGCTGATGAGAAGCTGGATTCACCTGTTGCTAAAAATAAATTAGTATTTTCGATTTCGCAAACTCTCGGATTATAAAAAAAGTCTGATATAATGTCAAGGATTAAGAAAAATGTTAAAAAGCACCTTCTTCCTCTTGCCTTTCACAGGCATGGGAGGCACTTCGATCATCAGATCTGGAGGATTTACAAGCAGCTCTTCGGCCAATTTAACTCCGAGGATGCAAGCCTCGCGCGTATGCCCGTGAGCGTAAAGTCCCTCTGCCCTTGCAAAAAGGATATCCCATGGGTCTTCAGTCTTCTTAAGATTATCTGCAGAATTAACGATTGTATTTATTATTAAAAATTTCATACTATATTCTTATTTTTTTCATTGTGTTTTCTATTTTTAAGATTTATTTAACTTTGTTGATTTCCGTGAATTTTAAAAGGTTGATATTATACAAGTAAAATTACACGTTCATTGATAAATAAATTCAGTCAGTAACTTTTGTATACATTTAATCTCCTCAATTTTGTATAATGAGCCAGTGTGAAAAAAATCTGACCTAAAATAGTGCTGACATTGGTGGGCGTCAAGCCGCGAGCCTCGGCCTTCGGATCCTTTCCCGTCGCATTGTTGACCGCCGCCTTGGCATCGTAGTAGTAAACGTTGTACTCGTCGCCGGACGGACTGTCGCTGCTGGACGACGAGCTCTCGTCCTTGGACGGCCTCCTGGATGGATCCTTCTCTTGGTCGGACTCCTGCTCGAGGGTCTTCTTCGGACCGGCCGACGTGGAGGGACCGGCGGCGCCGGCAACGCCACCGCCGACCGATCCCGAGGCGGCCGCTGCCGCCGGTGGCGAGCTCACGACCACGACGGGCGTCGCAACGCTGGCCCTCGACGGCACGGACTCGTGGAAGTGGCCGTGGGCGGGCGCCTTCGGGCAGCAGCCGGCGCCGGCTACGCACTTGGCCTCGCCGCTCGCCAGCTTCTGCACGCTGGTGTCGCTCACGTCGCTCTGGCTTTCCGAGGAGGCGTTCGAACGTACGGACTCAGAACCCTGAGCGTTCTTTAAACTGACGTTGCTGTTCGACGAGGACTCGCTGCCTCCACCCTCCTGCACGTGAAAGAATGTGAAAATATTAATTTCACGCATAATGCATTTTGTGTTTTCGTTGAATATTATCAATTGTAATTTTTTTTTTTTTTTTTGGTTAAACAATTTTTTAAGTACTGGTCAAATAACCGCTAATTTTTTTTTCTAAAAGCAAAATATTATCGTCTCGTATATATCAGCAAATTGGGAAAGTTGAAACTTCCTTTTTTTAAATTTTATAAAAATATTCAGATCAAATTTTTTTTTTATAATTTTGAATAATTTATTGGATTAATTATGAATCATTCGAGATCTCTAAAAATTTAATTGACTTTCAAATCGATATTTTGTCTATAACGGCACTGACAAAATTTCAAGCGGAACTGAATGATTGACATGGCTTATTACGATGTTATAATCTCGGAAGCATTTCGGCAATGCTCTCTGATATAATAACAATAATTCTGTCAGTATTTTCCAGTACTTCTCCTCATAATCTAAATTTACAGCAAATCATATGTGAAAAATTTTAATGAACCGTTGTACATTTAAAAACTCAATGGATTCTTTGAAATGTAATGGAAAGTCACATATGAAATGTAAATTTTTTTTCACATTCAAAGTTTATTTTAGATATTTTAAAAACAATTCATTTTTGTAATTTTTTAAGAAAATTGAAGTTTGACGTAATTTTTTTTTTTTTAATTTATCGTGATTTAGCTCACTTTACGTACCTGCGAATCGACGTCGCAACAATCGTTGATCTGCCCGACGCGCCTACGCAGCACGACCGGCAGTTCCGGCATGTCGGTGATGTCGCCCTCGTTCTCGCAAAAGCCCTCGCTGCTGTCGCTGCTGCGATTGCCGTCGCCTCCGCCGCCGGTCGCCCGCGAGCACAGTCCCGGAAAATCTCGATGATTTAGTCTTCTGCGATCGTTGTAGCTGAACTCGACCAGGCCGAGGCAATTATGCCTCCGACTGTGGTGATGGGAACTCGGTGGCTGATAATTCAGCACCGCCGAGCTCGAATTTACCTTTTGAGAAAAAGTGAAGGGTGTGAGGACTTAAAGTAGCCAATTGGGTCTTGAAATCAAATTGTAATCAAAGACGACGTTGCACACGGAGGTGCAATTTAGAACATAAGATTATTTTAAAAATATATATAATACATTAAATTTATGACAGTCATCTGAATAATAAGAAGTAAAATTTTTTCAGCAAATTTAAAAACATCATTCCTGTGATTAATTTCAAAATGACTAAGATATTATGTAGATTTTAATTTTGAATTCTTATACTTCAGAGAACTAGTATAGTTAATGGATTGAAGAAGTTGATTTCGCGAAGCCATATCTTTGTACAGCAATTTATAAATTTAGAATTTAATTGTTACCTTAACTCAACGTACTTTATAGCTATATTTATTTAATGTTGTAACGTAAGATTTCGATAAAGTGAAGTACGACTTATAAACAGCTCATTTTATTAAAATTGCGTGTCTATTATTATTTGGACTTTGGAAGCAGAGTGTATTCAATGTGTGTAGAAATGAACGTAAAGCAATCAAGCTCTCATTTCATGAATTGTATAATTTTAACAAAGAACAATATTGTATAAGATAATAATATTAAATTCTTAGATTCATTTCAACGACATCGAATACATTTGCGAGACAATCGAAGCAATCCATTAAAATTTTAATCGCGACGGGCGCGAAATTCCACGAGCGCCTCGAGGAGAGCGCATTGCTCTTTAATCACATCGTCGGAATTATCTACATCCATGAACGTATAGGCGACGCTCTACACGACCTTACCTGATTCACCTCCGTCCTCGTATCGCCGGTATGCCTGAAGCACGTGAACGGACAGTGATACATTGGATTGCTGCTGGCCGTGTAAGTGATACCGGGAAGCGTGTACTCCTCCCAGTCCAGGTAGCAGGCGCCCAGAGCGGGCTTGAATCCGATGAAGAGCTCGAGATCCGTTTTCAGCGAGTCCTTCTGGCCGGCGCCGTTGTTACGGTTGTGCGGATTCTGCGATACCGTCGTGCCCCGGATTTTCGTCAACTGCGCGACACGCATTACGTGTACGCGGGACAAAACAAAAAGTTCATCGTTAGTACAGTCATTTGCCATTGATTTGAAGATCGGATTGTGTTACTGTTTGCAAATATATTTTTATTTACTCTTAGAATTTGCAGGGTATTGCGAAGAATCGCGTTTAATATTATTTTACTCCGTAGCTTTGATATTCAAGAATCTTTTATCGCAATCGTATCATAAATTCATTGTTATTATTGTTTTCAAAGGTCAACAGAGAACCAGTCATCTGTTCTCGTTCGTTAAATTGATACATATGCTCTATAACCATCTGGTCATTTATCTATTACTAGAAATTATTTTAACACGATTATGGCTTTAGAGTAGTATATGAAAACAATTTCAGATTTTTTAATAATCATATCATAAGATAAAATAAAAAGAGAATATAATTATTTCATATCCGATAGTAGATTCTATTAATATTGCTAGAATTAGATAATAATTTCATACTCGTTGATCTAACATTGATTTACTCTTATAAGTCTTCGGATACAAATTGTTGGATTGAACATGCCTAATACTGCACACTTATGATGCGATGATTACCTATTAATGCTCTACATTTATTATAACATAAAGGGAAAGATTTCACCCACCCTTCATAACTGAATAATAGTTTGTTGTAATGGTTATTTAAAAGGTCATTTTATTATTAATGAACTTAGAAATGATTCTACTTTTGGTATTAGGGTCGTGTTATTCAATAGTTTGGAGTTAAAAATTGTTACACTTTTCCTTTAGAAGCGACCGAAACAAAACAACAAAACAATAGTATGATACAAAAAAAATTGCTTTTATTGATTAATAAAAAATGGCTTTTATTGATTAATAAAAAATTGCTTAGACTGTAGAACGACTAGAAGAGTAGCTTTTGAATGTGACTTAATTTTAATATTAGGCACTATATCTATAAATAATTTCTATCAAAATTATTATTTTCAATCGTGAACAGAGCGCCAGTTATCCCTTCGGATATCCAAATGAAATTATATGCTTTATATGTCCTAAAACCAACTAGACTCTTATTTAGTGAAAGTTTGTTTTTATACAAATTATTTTAACAAACGCAATGGGAGCCTTGGAGAATTGTAAAAAAAATATAGTACTAAAGTAATGTTTTTTTAAATAATGCAACGTAGTTATAAAATTCTTTTACATTGTTTAATATTTTTTGGTCATAAGCACTGGCATATAAATTGTGGACTACCGAAGCATGAGCTTTTTGAGCAATCACACATATCTTTCTAAATTTTTTATCGCTATTATGATAATTCGTTGTTTGGGGATAAAAACTCTCTGATTAGAAAAACTTACGAGTATTGAGCTTATCGTTTCTTAGCCCATTTACCTCGTATCTCTACCAATAATTAAGTTTAATAAAACTCGTTGGGTCCGTAATCCTACATGCATGCACATTCGCTTCTAATAAAGGGAGACGAAGAAGAAGAAGAAGAAGAAGAAGAAGAAGAGGAAGAAGAGAAAGAAAGCTGGGCTCGAAGTTAATCGTCGCCACGGCAACACGGACCTTATCGATGATCTTCATGTGCCAGGCCGTGAACTGCCCGTGCAGCATCTCCCGCTCCGAGGGCGAGAGTCCGGGATTGAGCGCCGCCAGCCTCCAGAGCACGACGATCTCGTCGCACAGCGACGAGCAGGCGTGCTGGGACGCGTGGGCGTTGCTGTTCATGTTGCCGTGCTTGCCGCCGCCGTGGCCGTTGCCGTTGAGCAGGGCGACCTTGGTGTTGAACCACCAGACGAGGATCTGCTCGCAGGCCATGCACTCCTCGGTGATGATCTCCAGGAGGGGTATGGCGTTGCGATCGGTCCGCTTGAACATCTCGCGCACGATGCTGAGCAGGTTCCACATGCCCTCGGGCTCGCGGCCACGCAGTGGCCGCAGCAGGGACGACCACTCGGCGGCGGCAGGTGGCGCGGTCGTGCTCAGGTAATTCACGTCGCTGAAACGGCACGGGGATTCGTTAGGATTGGTTTTTTTTTTTTTTTTTTAACACCCGCTCATGATTTTCGTTGTCGTTATTGTTGTTAATTTACGACGCTAAAAAAGATCGCTCTTTTTCCCTATCTTCTAAGCTTCTGATGATTCGAATTTTTTTCTTTTACAAACTTTTTTTGGCTTTGGCTTATGAAAAATCAATGAAAAAAAATAATCCGAGGATAATGTTGATAACACGACTCGGATAGGAAATCAGTTTCAGGCATTAATTAAGGCGGAGCCGTTTTTTTTTACGAAATTCAAAAGAATTAAAAAATAAGGATATGATGATATCCCGAAATGATACCTTTCGAACGATAAAAAAGTTTAATAGAATGGCCGGATTAATGAAAGAATGACAAACTAATCTATTTTTAATCCTTTGTATATACAGTTTGTATGGCAACATTTCCGAGCAAGCTATTCAATTGTTATCATATTGTTAAAAATAAAGCAGAAACTGAAATTTTACGTTTATATTTTTTATTAAAAAAAAAGGAATATATCAATTATTACCGGACTATCTTTCAGAAGAATATTTAATCGGTGGTAAGCAAAATACATTATGTTTTATATAAGTTGTAAATGGTATCTCCTATAGGAACAAAATGATTATTGTAATTTCTTATAATATATATAAAATAAGAAAAATAAATAGTTTCATTATGAGCAGTTAGACATTTAACGAAACATTGACGAGAACAACAGAGCCCTTCAGACATACTTTCGTGGCGTAGCCACCTTAAAACCATTCCAGTACATAACCGATGTATCGGTAAAAGAAATGTTGATTTCGCAATATTTAAAAATAACAAGCGTGGTTATGCCATTTGCCCGGATTAGCAATTTCGACGACGACTCTAAAAATTCGAGCGCTAGTCCCTGTATAATGAAAAAAATCACGCAGCATCTGTCCAAAAAATGTGTCGCATTCTGTGGTATTTTTTTTTTAAGTAAAATTTGCTGTAACGACTTTTTTCCAATTACTTGAAATGTCTCCTAAATTCCTAGTCTGTATAGGAACTCAATGCTAGACGTGGAAACTTTCGGATCTTTCTATCTACAAATTCCATCTTTTCTTTACCTACGAGAAATACTTTACCACGTAAAAATTGGAGGAAAACAAAGCGTTCGATCGATCTCTTACCTGAAGACAATGGGCGCGGGCACGCAGAATTTGATGAGTATTTTGTTGATGTTGTCGTGCAGCGTCTTCTCGTCCAGATACCAGGAGGTCTGATCGTTTGCCGAGGCGCCCGCCGTCGGATCCGGGGCGCCGCAGTACGTGTTGATCGCGCTTGGCGTAGCCGAGAGCAGCTCGTCGAGGAGGCGCTGGGCCGTCGGCAGGATCTGCTGGGGCAGCTCGCTTATCAGATACTGGGCGAACTTCTGGAGCTGCTCGCGCTGCAGGCGCGACAGGGACTCGGAGACCGGCGCCCTCAGGCAAACCTGTGTTGGCTGCGTTGGAAATTTTTTTTTTTTTTTTAATTCAATGTCGCAATTCATTTGTTGTTGTTTTTATCGTTGTTGTTCTTATTATTCTCGGCACTAGCGCTCAATCCTATAGAACTAAATTGAGCATAGGATTATTTTCCGTTATTGGATTGTATCGATGAATTATGATGATATAAATTATTGATAATTCGTAAGCAGAGTAATAATTAAATTCTAAAAATATTAATTTCTGCACATTTAATTATACTTATATTTTTAAGAAGAATCAGTCTAGATAAAAAATAATAAGAAAAAAATTCCTGGTTTTCTTCCAAATTTTTCTTTATATTTACCAAAACAAGCTACAACACACGCCATGTGATTTTTTTGCAGTGATACTATATATTCTGAGATTGGTTTACTCAATTTTCAAGAATACAGGCGAAAAAATCTGTTCCCCGATGATTACATAAATCTCTTATTATTTCATTCGTTTAATCTTAACAGACTCTTATAGCTGTTAATCGAACAAAAGGAGACCTGTTTTGTTTTGTTTTTTTTTTTTTTTGTTTTTATAAATTGACGCGTCCTCGTTAAATTCGATTAATTTCATCTCACCGACAGACGCCGATCTATCCGGCCAGTGCCTTCTACGCCGACCTACGCTCATCGCCCTCATGTATAGAGAGGCGCGCGTTAACGAACGATCAATGACGAGGCTCGCCAACTGTCCGCATTACGCGCGGCGTCCTTTTTCTTACCATGTGTATCCTGTGCAGGCATACCGCGACAACGTGGGAACACCAGTAGGCCGCCGACGAGCACGTGCAATTGCACGATGTGATCCGCCTGCGGTCGAATGTCACGGCTACGTTGAACTGCTCGCGGACGCCATTGGCCGAGACCATCTGCGCGGTCACCGTCGCGCTCAGGTGAAAGCCTGGAACACCGGACCAAAAAACAAGGGGCAAGGTAAACGAATGTTAGATCACGTTGCAGACATGAGTTGGATTGTTTTGGGATTGTAGAGGCGAGGTACCATGGGTGTTCTATTTATATATATAAATATGTGCATACTTTGACATGTGTATAAAAATAGTTCATGATCCCAGTTATACAATGGACAAAGTGGAATGAAAAGATTTTTTATTTAGGTTGGTTTTTTTGCTTCTTGATACTTTCGACAAATTGAGAAGCACAAGAGGAGTCTTGCGACGTATACATACAAATGTAAATTCCATCAGAAAAAAGCAATTGGTATATACGGTGCCAGGGACATCTACAAAAAAATTAATTTAAAAATATTCCCCCCTTAATTGAAAAATAAAGTGAAGAATATCAGATTTTGACAATTTTACAGGTATACAATAGAATATATCTTCCAGATGTATCGAAAGATCATTTTTTCGGATCAGTGCCTTGACCAAAGACAATTGAAGCAAAAAAATTCTTGTAACTTTATGATTTTGTTAAATGACTCTGGAACTAACGTATTATCCATTATTAAAAATTTTAAACTTAACAAACTAATGTAACTCTGAAATCATTCTTGTCGTTGGTTTTCATATTTTAGTATAGCTTTATATCATAACTATTTTGTATTGCCGATTTCGAGTATTAGCAAGAAACAGGGATAAATTATTGACTTAAATTTTGCATAATAATTGAACGCAATTAAGATCACAGTAACTGCGATTCATTCTAAGCGTGTTTATGCAGTCGACAATTTGAAACAGAATTTTTTACACATATATTGTTACGCATATCTAGATGATGAAAAGGTTGAGATGATAATTATGCACATTCCCAGTTTATTACTTTATGTTTTGTTCAAAAAACTGAAAATTAACTTTCTCTCGAATATGCATCTTTCTCTCGAAAAAAGCATGGAACAGCAAAGACGATGAATTTTTTTCGAGCGAAGAGTCGAAACATTTTTAACCAACGCGCATTAATCCAATCAAAATCTCTTATTGCAGAGAAAAAGCACCGTAGTAGCATCATCTGGAGCAAGCGTACGAATCATACAAAAGCATCGCGCCCACTCGAGCCCCCCCCCCCCCCGCCCTGAAAGCGCCAAAACCCGCACCTCTCGTATATCTCGCTCGATCCTACGCTCGGACATTTTATCGTCAGCTATCACGCACCTCCTCCCTTCCTTCTCTCTCTCTCTCTCTCTCTCTCTCTCTCTATCTCTCTCCATACCTTCCTTCCTCTTTCATTCAAAAGAATAGTAGTAGCGCCATCTCTCTTTCTAGCCCCTCCCGTTACTCGATTTCCGGCCTAAAAAAATTATACGCGCGAAGCCGCCGAAGGCGTCCATTATCTTAGCAGCCCCTGCCATCGCTCGCGCGCATCAAAGCCGAACCCCATATATACGTTGGCTAGCGTAGTGAGCGAATATATATATATATAGATACACACACATACACACACATATACTGGAGACAAGAAGAAAAGAAAAGAGTGGAGAGAGAAAAAATAGTAGACGGAAAACCACGAAGAGGAGAAAACGAAGGAAACACGTGTATAGGACAGCTCGCGTGCGTGCGTGCGTGCGTGCTTGCGCGCGCACCCTTAGCTGTGCACACACGTTAACACACGCGCGCAAAGTGAATAAGTTACGAGTGTGCCGGCACGGCGTCGTGCGCGCTGTGTGGCAATTAACTCTGGCAGGGGGTGGGGTGGCGAGGAAGGTCCGACAATAAGAAAGCCACGCGCTACTTCCACCCCCCCCCCACCTCCAAGACTATGAAGTTATGGAGCACGGCTGTGGATTCTCTTTTGGCGAGAGAGCGGAGCAACTCTCTCTCTCTCTCTCTCTCTCTCTCTCTCTCTCTCTCTCTCTCTCTCTCTGTCTCAAAGGAAGGAAACGACTCATGGAAGGCGTAAGAAGAGAGAGAGAGAGACAGACAAACAGAGAGAAAGAGAGAGAAGAGAGAGAGAGAGAGAGAGAGAGAGAGAGAGAGAGAGGTAGCGAGAAGGGGGCGGAAGAGAGAGAGAGAGAGAGAGAGAACAAGAAAGATGTGCGGCGATCGTTGAGAGCTGGGTAATTGAAAACTTGACCCCTGTTAGTAAGAAATACGTCTAGAGAAAGAGAGAGAGACACAGAGAGAGAGAGAGAGAGAGAGAGAGAGAGAGAGAGAGAGAGAGAGAGAGAGAGAGAGAGTGAAGGAAACACGAAGGGAGGGAGAGATAAAGGAAGGAAGACATGAAGGAAGGGAGAGATTGTTAAATAGCGTTCTGCACCCAGGAAAAAAGCATCGAACACGGAGCGAGGGTGGTTTGTGATTTTAAGGTTCAAGGGCCAGGCGATTTTTAGGTTTGCAACTATTAGAAATTCCAATCAAACGTTACAGCTGAACCATCGATATTGAAATCCTAATATCCATTTGATGAAGATTTTCCTTTAATTTTTTAAACCTGATTTATAATTATAATTAACGTTGTTTATGTAAAAAGTTTGATTGAGAGCATATATTACATATTTCATGTTGACGGATTTAAAAATGAACCATATTTAATTTCGTGGGCATAGGCCATAATTATAAAGACTTAATAAAACTAAAATCCCAGCCTTATTTTGATCTATAACATAAGATTCAAACAATTCGATTTCAATACTAAAGAGGCTGGGTAATTAAAGGTTCGAATTATGCGAATACTCGCAGATTATACACACACACACACACACACACACACACACGTATATCCATCTTTTTTGTTCATCTTTTTACGCTTTGACAAAATAATATATATAAACATGTGAGACTGTATATATATATATATATATATATATATATATATATATATATATATGTATATATATATGCATGCGTATACATATCAGCAGGTCACACTTGTGCGCCAATGGGTGTCGTCGCTTTATTTGCGCACGTGCAGCGAGCGTGCACAGCAGCGTTTTTTTTTTTGTTTTTTTCTTTTTTTTTGTTACCGAGACATTTTATTGCAGAGGCGTGTCTTTGTTTTATAATTTTGAAAGAGACATCTCGCTTCTATACAATTTTTATTTTCGAAACTTCCCGGCAGGGAGCTCGGAAACTTTTTTCTCTCTTCGTTTTTCTCGTTATTACGGCAATGAAAATTTTGCGCACGATGGCCATTGGTATTGTATTATATTGATTTAATTTCGTGGTCAATATAAAATATAATAAAAATTGTTTTATGCTTCTTCTATTTTTGTATATTTCGGTATATTTAAAATCTTTTTTTATTTTGGAAAATTTTGTCGTTAAGATGTTTTCTCTAGCGGTATTTAAACAGAAATTTTATTTAATTATACAATTAAATTAGGGAAACTATGTGCTCCTTTTTATCATATTAGAAAAAGTTAATTTAAGTAAGATATCGTTCAGTATTATAGTTCTAATATTGTCATTCACGACTATATGCCATTATAAAAAATGTTTACTAATTATAAGAATTTTACAGTCAGTAATAAACCTAAAGATTATTTTTTACGGTTTACATTACTTAAAAACGACTATAACGATAATAAGTATAAATTATAACTTTGCCACGTATATACATTTTATAAACTATAAAGCTTACACTTTTGTGTTTAAAGCGAGAGAGAGAGAGAGAGAGAGAGAGAGAGAGAGAGAGAGAGAGAGAGAGAGAGAGAGAGGGAAAAAGGCATAAAAGAGAAATCTAGGAAAGAGACTTTTTTTAAGCACGAAAAGTTCGCTTTAAAACATTATACCTGTATACACGCTTCCTAGGCAGAGAAGAAGAAAAAAACTACATTCCGAGCGCAGAAAGTGGATAAAGAGAAGATTTACGGGGCGAATCCGAGCCCCGCGCGGTAGATATAAGGACGAAATTTAGTGAAAAATGCGCAGCTTACAACGAATAACTCTACTATAAAGAAAGCCAGGCGCGATACTATTTACATAGCGCGTAATTTATGCTTCGCAATTGGAGACGCGCGAGACTTGTTTATTACAAGCAAGAGACACGTGTATTTTTCGTTAAATATATATATATATGATATGTGGGGTTACACATATTATGAATAGGAGAGCGCCTAAATGATCTAGGGGTTTTTCATTCTTTTCCCCGGATGACCCTATGGCGAGCTTAATCTCTCGCGCTTGGTGCAAGACCTTCATTTCAAGTTTGTTTAATAATTCTATAATCGGAAATAACGAAAAATTCAGGTTTTTTTGTAGAAAAGTGCGAGTGTTTGACTCTCGCGTAGGACTAAGCCAAGGGTGGATGTTGACCGATCACCCTTTATTGAAACTCTATATCAACATTTTCGCAGATATTTTTATATATTAAAGAACGAATATTGGCGTGAAAATTTATACATAGGTGGGTTTTCGAGAGCGCCGATTACATGATTGCGATCAGAAAATTTTCAAAATGCGAAGGACTGATCGAATGTGACGGGTTTTGAAAAAATTCATTTCGCGTTTTTCTCTCGATATATTTCGAAATTTAGATATTGACGTTTATATGTAAAATATTTTGTCCCGAGTATAATTTTTTTCAATGTGTAACAAAACGAGTAAGAAACAACAGTTGTCACTACATGTGTTCATAACTGTTCTTTTATGATTCCTTTTTCATTTAGCCCCCCTCCCCCCACATTTTCACCCATTGAGAGAAAGAAGGCAGTTAAAAATATACGCTAAGACACGCGGATTCGATAGAACAGTGAATTTTAATAATAAAATGCTTATACTCGCGCCCAAAACTATAGAAAGGATGCTTTCTCCTGGAGTGTCTCGAAAGCTCCGCTGGGCGTTAATCTAGATTTAACGAAGATAGTCACATTGAGTCCGCGATCTTGAATTTTGATATTCCTTTACTTTACAATTGTATTTGGGGATCTAAACACTCGCGAAAATAATTATGCATTCATTCATTTTCATTTTAAATAAAGTTGAGTGCCGCATATGCTCCCTTGCCGGCCTTCTCAGGCTGAAAGGCCAACTTGGTTTCTTCAAATGTCCTAACCCCCTACGTTTTGAACACGTATTCTAGTGAGAAAAATCAACAGGTGAGTAAAACCACTGCCATCGTAAGTTGATTTTTCTCACTTAGTAGAATAGTATATATATATATATATATGGATAGATGGATAAAAATCTAAAAGCATATCAGATACTGACCAATCTGCAGGGGATCCTTCACGTTCCTCGAGCGGAAGAGGCTCTCGCCGCGCTGGAACTCGTCGGCGCTACCGTTGGCCAGGCACGAGTACAGCCTGATGTCCTCCTCGTTGTCGGGAAAGCTCCAGAAGGCTATCCTGAGCTGAAGCTGCTCGGGCACGGGCGAGTAAAAGTGCTCGACGAGCTCGAACGGTATGTGGGAGGCGACGCATCGCGCGGCGAGCTCGCACAGAGTAGGGACCTGCTGCTCATCTGGAAAAATAAAATAGAGGATAAGAGTCATGATTTATGGAGTTATGTTTTTTTTCTGGTTTAAGGTATATAAAAAAATTGTTTATATAAAACACAAGTGCTCTATCGTAGAAGCCGTTCGAGTGATACAAAATTGTAGAATGTCGTTTTTTTTTTTTTTTACAAGAACATCAAAAAGCGTAGGATGGTAATATTCGATAATTGAAAGCACAGTAGTTTATCGGTTTATAATGGACTATTAAGGATTTAAAAAAAAAAGTACTCGAAATTCTATGCAAAAGTATGTACAGAAATTTCGTTAACAACTGTAAATAAATTATAGTCATAATTGGGCCATTTTCTAAAGAGCCGATTAACATTATATCCAAGAATGTCTTCGGCAACCCTTTGGAATTGTCAATTTGAATTGAAACAGGCCTTTAAAGAGTGAATCTTAAAATTTTTATTTTGTATAAAAATAAAAAAAAAATTAATTTTTAGTTAATGACTATTGATAAATTTCAAGAATACGTCACTATGTACGTCCTAATGGGATGAAACTCGGAGTAAGAATATTCCTTAATACGATTTTCGGATGCACGGTCAGGGGATCCAGAGAAAGCTGTCGACGGTCCCATCGACTAAATCACATATAGTATAGCAATCGGAGGGCCGCCGCTGATATGCGATTCGTCTACATTTTATACTGCTGCAGATGTAAATTCGGCAACCGATATAACCAATATTTGGATATACGTGCAGGTCGTCGTCACTTACTTACGATGCTGCCAAACGAAATTTCATTGCCAATGTATGAAGCTTTTAAAGATAAGCATTTACTCGCATACTGTTGGTGTTGATTTACATTTATCAGCTGTCCCTCGATAAAAAGATGAAATATTGCTTAAAAAAATTACTTCAACGTCGATTCCTGATCTGGTTGTTCCGAATTTCACGAAAAGGTTATATTCGTATTATCTCCAAAATGAGTCAGATAAAAATTTTTCGGACCTAACGCTCGTCTGTTTCCAGGATAGACTGTACTTTTCTATTTGTGATGCAAACTAGTACTTGTCTCTAAGAATAAATTGGACATACTGTACGTGTACTCGAAAGAGTTGTTTTTCACTGAAAGTCTTTGCTTTTTTAGCGGCAGATTTGCATCAGAATGAAAAACGAATATTTCGAAGAAAAGAACATTATTCTTGTCAGTATTATCAATCGAAGTTAGGCCAATTTCATACAAGCTTTTACCAATGATTGGCTATTAATAAAACCATACAAATTCGCTCTTAGAGATATCCACTTCAATTAGATGAGAGTACTGATTTGTAATAAAAAAATTACACATTTGGAAATTGGAAAGCATTAGATACTATATAAGAACTTTACAGCGCTCACATTTTACTACTGTAAAGATAATTGAAGTTACACCTATATCTATCTATCTATATATATACACACACACTCTTAAATGATTCAATTATTTGTCCTTTCTACTGCAAAGAAAAAAGTGATATAGGTCAATATTGCATGTGACAGCAGCATCAGCAAGCAGCCTCCAAACGTCGTTCGGTAAAATAAAAGAAAATCACTCCCTCGGCCTCGCCGTTAAAAACCTCCCGGCCATCGAGTGACATCATAATATTCACGTCCATTTGTTCTATTGTATAAATTATAGCGCGCATCTCGAAAGATTGTATACAAAGGCGCACGCATTGTTTATTAAGAATTCCACTGCTTTGCGGCATTATATATATAGTGGTAACAATGAAAAGTGGAGCAATTCAGTTGTATAGACCAGAGCAGGCATTCTTTTCGCTCGTTAGTGAGTTCTTCAGAAAGAGACAGAGAGAGAGAGAGAGAGAGATGAGAGAGAGAGAAAGAGGAGAGAGAGAGAGAGAGAGAGAGAGAGAGAGAGAGAAAGGAGGTGGACATTGAACATGTTGTAAGGCAGGAAGAGAGAGAGAGAGAAAGGGAGGTGGTCATTGGAACATGTTGGAAAGGCAGTGCGAATTACCCTTCGCTGCGCGCGAACAAAGACAATTATTGAGAAATGTTGTGGATATTACCGTTGAGATAGAGATGGATAGATAGTATAGATATATATATATAGAAGTATGAGATATAATATCCG
>JACCIC010000158.1:1117500-1120194 GCA_018907035.1 Sycobia sp. Sy_11 | reverse complement strand
CACTGAGGAAATGAAACCACTTTTATAACAGCCAACAGAAATAAGGTCCTTGACCTCACTGTAGCATCTGTTAAAGCAAGGAGTATTATACATGGATGGAAGGTGGAAAAAGAACCATCCATGTCCGACCATAGGACCATAACATTCCAATTAGAATGTCTTAACACGAGAATGGAACCGAGGAGAATACCAACAGATACAGATTGGGAACTATTTAAGGATGAACTTCGTGAAAGCACTGCTCATCTTAAAGGAGAATATGGCACTGAGTTTCAACTAGACTGGACATTATGTAAAATTCAGACAGCAATTACCTGAGCCTACGAAAACAACTGTCCATTGAAGCCTGCTAGGAAACCTAACAGCGCATCCTGGTGGAATGGGAAACTAGAGGCGTTGAGAAAAAGGGCACGCAAGGCCTTCAACAAGGCAAAGAAGAGGAAAAACTCTGAGGGGTGGTCCATGTATAAGAAAACAATAGGCGATTTCAAAAGAGAACTAAACATTGCTAAAAGAGAAGCATGGAGAAATTTCTATTCAGAGACCGAGAACCTGTCTGATGTAGCCAAGTTGGCCAAAATCCTAACAAAGGATAATAACTATCGACTGCAAAATCTACGAGACGCAGCAGATTGTTATGTAAATACAGAAGAGGGCACATTTGAACTGCTTCTGAAGGCTAACTTTCCTGACTTCATCAGGAATTGCAAAAATGAAATATACCACATCATCACGGAACGGCTGGTAGGTGCGGATTGGAAAACGGCTGTTCAAATTGTGACTCAGGAGAAGATAAAATGGGCGATATACTCCATTGAACCGTATAAGACACCAGGACCTGATGGCATCTTCCCTAAGATGTTACAGGTGGGGCGTGAAAGTATTAAAACTTATTACGGGAATCTTCAGAGGTAGTATCGCAACTGGGTATATATCAGAGGTATGAAAGACATCTCGTGTTTCTTTCATTCCCAAACCTGGAAGAGGTAGTAACTCGTCGGTGAAAGACTTCAGACCGATTTATATAGAAGGTGCTTTCAATAGGACCACTAGGATTGCCATTAACAACGCTCTATATACTAAGGGAATAACACCCTCGATTAGAAGGTGGATTATGAGTTCGTTAAGTAATAGAGAGGTATTAATAAATATTTTTTATTGGTCTTACAGTCCAATCAATTTCAACCAAAAATAAAATAAAATAAAAATAAAAATAAAAATAAAATAAAAATAATTTATTATTTGTATTTCTTATTTTTTATTTTTTATTGTTATTTTTATTTTTTATTTTTTAGTTTTTATTTTTATTTTATTTTTATTTTTATTTTTATTTTATTTTATTTTTGGTTGAAATTGATTGGACTGTAAGACCAATAAAAAATATTTATTAATTTGTATATGGGCAGTCGACAGAAGTACAATTCAATTGTTTTAAAATAGAGAGGTATATAGTGAATGGAAAGGTAAACTCGTAAGAGGTAAAGTCAACGAAGGATGTCCACAAGGAGGGGTATTTTCACCACTCCTGTGGAATCTTGTAGCTGATGGCTTACTGCGTATGCTTGAAAAGGAAAGAATCTTCGTAGTCGCATACGCAGATGATTTCGCAGTACTTGTCAGGGGCCAGTACGAAGAGATATTACCTGAAATTCTTCAGGAGGTTCTGGTGAAGGTCAATGACTGGTGTCAAGAGAGATCCCCGGGGATCAATCCAAAGAATACCGAGGTTGTAGCCTTTGCTTGGAAATAAAAGAGCAAAATAAAATCTTGCGTAAAATTCCGCGGGCAAGGTATACCGTATATGGAAGGAGTAAAATACCTAGGTGTATACCTAGATAAGAAACTATCGCGGGTACAACACCTGCGAATGCAGAGTAAAAAGATCATCAATATACTGATGCAGTGTAGGTCCACTATCAGCACGGGCTGGGGGCTTGAACAGCAGAAAGTTTTATGGATATATAAAACAATACTGATTCCAGGGCTCACTTATGCTGCCTTGGTGTGGTGGAAAGTGATCGAGAATAAATCCTCTGTGAGAATTCTGGATCACATTAAAAAGGAGGATTAAAAAGGAGTACCCCTACTGCTGCTGTCAGGATGATGCTAGGTTTGGACAGCCTGGACTTGGAAATAACAAGAACGGCTGCCAGATCGGCTTATAGAATGATATGCAGCGGTCAGTGGGATAGTACCGCAACTGGACACGCTACCATTTGCAGGGAAATACTGAGAGGCCCAACTTCTAATCTCCCTCAGAATCGTATTAACAAAACTCTCTGCTTTGGGCGACGATATAAGATCAGGATACCGAGCGTAAGGCGAATGCCAGAACGATCCTCAAAGAATTGAAAGAGAGGATCGTAACTAAATGTGGCGCGCCAGAGGTCATCCTGTACGATAATGGTACCGAATTTAACAATTGTACGATTGATGAATACTTAGTGGGAGCGAGTAACTTCATACCCTTACTCCACCCTACCATCCACAGGCTGATCCGGTGCAGCGGATCAACAGGACGTTGAAAACCCGCATTATGGCGTTCGTAGAAGAATCCCATAATTGTGGGACGAAAAACTCGTAGAGTTAAATTTCTCGCTAAACACGATGCCACATAGTTCCAGTTGATACTCTCCGGCTCTATTGAGTTTCCTACGAGAACTGACTCCGCCAGGAACTCAGCCAGGATCAGGC